>OMNW01010664.1:31284-76415 GCA_900303245.1 Selene dorsalis
CCCAAGCATGCGAACATTAAAATTATATAAAATAGTCGAAGCAACTAGCTCTGATATTTTCAAGTCTAAAACAATCACTGATTTTTGACATTTAAATTATTTATTTTATTTTTTTTATCAGCACTCGAGTTTTCTCCCATGTACATGCCCCATTTTAAACAGAAATGTCAATGGGTGCAAATATCAAAGCACATGGACATGTTAACCACAGACTTCTGAACCTGTGATGGACTGGAGTTTCTTCCACCTAGTGCATGCTGGGACATATTCCAATTCCTGTAGCCTGAAACTCAGTGACCATGGACCTGAAATGAGCGACTGCATTTCACTGCATGGTTTGATGGGTATTTGTCATTCCTGCCAAAGTCTGCGTTTTCCATCTGTGTAGTTTAATTTTCACCTTGAACTCAACATCATCAGTGCATTTACAAATATTATCATTGAAACCATCCTGACCTTTAACTTGCTGATCCACTATAGTGGACCTAATTATCCTTTAAGGGTTTTATGCAAAACTACAAGGAAGATCTCTAATTGTGGATAAAATTTGGGCCAATCCCACGAAAGGTAACTCGTTATGCAACTATGGTGACGCTGACACCTTTTATGATGCTGAAACTGCTGTATTTGAACGTGCACAGAGACTGTAACTAAAATCTTTGCCCCTGTCTAATTCCTTTCATTCCATTTTAAATTGTAATTTATAAGATGTCCTCTGTAAAGACTTTTTTTTTTACATATGATCCTGGCCTCTATAATTTTTTACAAACTGCTTTCCTATGCACTTGTGTCAGCTGCAGTTGAGCCAGAGGGAAACCTTGAAGGGTTTCCACCACTGCAGCTGCCTTGGTTTCATTAATTAACAAATAAACTTGTGAGCATGGAGCCTTCCTCTCGGGGGAGCGACTCGGCGTCTGAACAGCTGCTCCCTTACTGCTGGGATACTTGTGATAGAGATGCAATCGCCTTCTGTTGGTTAAAGTCTTGAGGAAGGTTATCGCAGCATTAACCAACTTGGAAACTTGGTGTAGCAGCGTACAATTTTTTAAAACAATTGTATTTTTGAGAAGAGGTTGCATCATTACATAAAACACGAGAGAAGAGATATTCTTATATTTCTTGTGTCAAACTGCCAGGTTCAAAGTGATGGATCACAAACATTGGAGAAAATAACTCCGAGAACCAATTTCTTTTAGTTATTTTGCTGATTTATTAAAGAATTTTAACATCTCATAACAAACATATAAAACGTTAAACATAAGAAAATGAAAGGCATGTGTCGGATACATTCTAGTTTCGAAGCCATCGAAGTTGTGTTCTCATGTAAAGAATATTAATTTTGGTGTGAAGCAACAGAAAAATGACAGTGTTTGCCTCAACTCTCATTTGTACAACTTAACTACATGTGCTATGAAAGTTAAAGTGCTCAGAGTGTTGAAAGTGTTTCGTGTGACACTTAACATCATCTCGGAGATGTGGCTCTGTTTACGCCACTGTCAGTGAATCATACATTCATTTCACTGGTACATGCTGCGCTTGGTTCCTTCGACTGCTCAGTATGTCCTGAATGCTGAAGATGAGCTGTGGGGGAACATGATTGTGACATGAGAATAGCTCTTTGTGTACATACGCACTGACAACGTGTGAAAGTGACTTACTGATCGTTGCTGTGCAAGGATGTCTTGGTAAGTGGCTCGCCTGCGCTCGTGCTCCTTCTCATCAGACAGTCTCCATATCTCTGCCTTCGTCTTAATGTGGTCTTCAGACAGGTTTGGATACTGGTGCCACTGTTGCATAACAACAACATATTCATTTATATAGCACATTTAAAAAACAACCCAAGTTGACCAAAGTGCTGTACAAGATAAACACACAAATAAAACATATAAGACTAAATAGGATACAGGTAATATACAGTAAAAACATGCAATAAAACAATAAAACAGAAGTAAATACATTTAAAACCTAACTAAAATGCCAAGGAAAAGAAAAGGAAAAGTCTTCAATAAAAACTTGAAATGCTCAAGGGTTTGTGCATAAATTAAATCAATGTTTACTCACAAGGTACAAGGATTATTCTGAATTTTAAACTATTGCCTCCTCTGCATCCAGCCTGATAACAGCAGCAGAAAAGGTAAACAAAAATCTCAGACTTAAACGGTCATGGTAAACTCAAACAGGAAGTTTTTTTTTGTATCTGGTGACTTTTTGTGAACTTTTTCTACTTTCTGTCTTTGAATACAACATTCCTTTGACAGAAGACGAGATACAGTTGCGTCTCTCCCAAGAAGTAAAGAGATTAAGAGCCTGCTATTCATCAAGTCGGGGAGGAAAAGTGATCAGTGGAATGGCATGTACTTATGCTGCTTACTGCTTTCTGGTGCTTTTTTTATCACAGTCCATGTAACAAAACGTAAAACCCTGATTACTCATTTCACTTCAAGAATAAAACCAGAACGCCCCCTGAACGCAACGAAATACCTTCTACATCTGAAGCAGTGTTGTAAAATCATCCACACATTGAAGCTACTTAAACACAGTATCCTAATAACTCATTCATATCAATGCACTGTAGATGCTGTAGTTACCTGACTGACATGTGTTGCCTCAAGTTGTGTTCATGACTAAAAATTCACCCTGATTCACAACATGACAGTGAGAACTTCAGGTCACTCACCACTCGTAGCACGTACTCCTCAATGGTGTGAGACTTCATGCTATGCACTGAGGTGAAGGCATCTGCCATGGTTTTTCTGCAATTGTTCAGCAGGTCCTGCAAAGACATTTTAACATCACAAATACTGGAGAGGACACAAACATCACCAGTCACAGATCTAAGAAAAGGTTTAGAGATATATATATGTTTAGTCATACCAGTAGCTCCTCATTGCTCTTCTTCTCCAAAGTGCCCTGCAGGATGTTGGCTGAAAGGTTGGATGTGCTCGACTGGAGAAAAAAAACACAGGCGCACATTTTACATCGGGTGTTGGATAAAGTCTCTTCTATGAGAAAAGGCTACATACTGTTGCTCATGATAGCTTGTGATCCACTGTGTGTGTTTTTTTGTTTTGTTTTTTACCTCGGCCTCGTACTCAGCCCAGGCGTCTTTGCGCTCCGCTTCACTCAGCTCCTCTTCTTGTATATGGTCCAGCAGAGACTCATGCTCATGGTAGGACACTATCTGGTCTTTACACTTCTCTAATAGCTGTGCCAGGACCTTATCCTGAGAGTCAGACACAAATCGTCATTCCACACTATGAGGCATATTTTCGTGGCATTGGAGCAGAAACATGACAATAACAGTGATGGTTTTGTCACCTTTGGTGCTGCAGAGCTTTGTCTCTTGCTTTTCTTAGAGTTGGGGTCATTCAGCAAGTCCGGTTCAAATGTGTAGAGTTCAGTCAGTTCAATGAGGGTGAAGTGTCTCTCAATCTGCTGCTGATCTACCACGCGATTAGACAACGACTGCTTGGTCACCTGGCGATCGTAGATCTTCTCCTCCATGGTGCCCTGGGGATGAGAAGGAGCAATACGCAACCAGACTGAAAGGTTTTATATCCCTGTTTAAAAATATAAGAGCTCCAGTAAAGCCATGTCCAACACCTTATTTTCCCACAGAATTAAGTGTCTAAATTTCTTGGGAAAAGAAAACTTTTTAATTTTTAAACTCTTAATATTTAAGATCTTTAAAATACATAATGCCCCTCAAGACAGTTTGTCCCCAAAGACTTGATAATAATACCTTAAATTTTTTTTAATTGGTTTTAAAAAATATTGGCCAGGGATAATCATGGGAATTTTGTAACTTAGATAAAACAAAGTTTTCTCAGTTTACCTGAGCCAAGAAGCGGTACACAAACACTTGTTTCAGCTGACCAAAGCGATAAACCCTGTATATGCTCTGTATGTCATAGGACGGATTCCATGAGGCATCAAAGATGATGACCCTGTTGGCAGCCACGAGGTTGATGCCAAGAGAGCCAGCTCTCGTCGAGATGAGAAACAATCGTCCGCTGAAACAACAACAGACTTTGTCAGGAAACCGTCAAATATTCCAGTATAACCTGCATAAAAGATGTTTACAGTCAGATGATCTGTACCGGATATTGCTGGTATTGTTGAACTGCGCTGCCCATGTCTTCCTGTTTGTGACATTGGTGGAGCCGTCCAGACGGTAGTAGTCAACGTTTTTAATCCAGCTGCCCTCTGTTAGAACAATACAGTACACAAATGACGTAAGTACCATGAAGTAAGACACCATCTAAACATTGAGATTTTCTTTGCCATGAACACAATAATACCTTTGAATAATGAAGGGTCCCTGGCGTGGTGAGAAGCCTTGAGGAAAGTCTCAATGAGGTCCAGGGAGATCAAAGACTGACTGAACACAAGCCTTGAAATGTGAAGATGGATTTCGTCAGATGTGATGTCGATTCAACATCTTGAAAGACTATTTTTCAAATGTTTTCAGTGTGTTTGAATAAGCTTCACGTCAGAAAAGAAACTTACACTTTATCATTCAGTTCTTCAGCCATTCTGAGAATCTCAAACAGCAGCATCATCTTTCCTGAGTGCTCCATGATCGAGGCATCCTCTTCAGACAGCATGCTCTTGTACCAGCCGTCATCATTTGCCCTCTGAGCCTTCAAGCTAATGGCTGTATTCTCTCCTACACAGAACATTACACAGGAGAAACTATATGAGTGCGTCCACTACAGGGCTGAAGTCATCATGAACTCACACATGGAGCTTTAATACCTTCCACCGCTGGAGCGCCTTCAGACACAGCAGCACTAACCACTGAACTGCTGTTGGGGTTGTTTCCTTGAGTTCTTTCGATCTCTCTCTGTCCACTGCACCGGGCAAGTAAAGGAGAAAATGTAAATTAAAGCTGAGAACTGTTTAAGTTAAACAGCAGGTACAGAGATCTTCAGATCTTCACAAGTCAGTGCTTTCAGTCAGTACTTTCTGTTGCCAGTCTACACATAATCTGTGTTGTGACTGTGAACATATGAGGCCTTACCTCTCAGGCACTGTGGCATCCTCATTACGCAGCACAGCAGCCACTTTAGCTTGGCTCTTCTTTTCAGAATGTCTCTGTAATAAAAATCCAGTTAAGTACCGATTAACGTTTTAAACACACATGTCAAAGTAAGGAATCAACATGTGGTCAAGATACCTTGTTAGCTTTGCTGTTATAGCTGAGCTGAAGGCACCAGGGATGAGTCCAAACTCGACCGAGCACCTGGAAATCTTTGAACAGGTTTGCTCTAGTCTTCATCTTCGCTATGTTCATCATGCAGCCCGCACCTGAAGAAAGAAACACGAATCTACTTCAGACAATTAAATCTCAGATTTTGATTCAGTCTCTCTCCCCCCGCCCCCCAAAATTAAGACTCTTCTGAGGAGATCTTTAGATTTAGATTCTTCTATCACTGCAATAATTGTACATCTGCATTTGTTACAGCAAAAATATAAAGACTGATTCTTACCAGTGAAGTGGTTAAGGTAGTAGTTGTATAACTTATACTGAAGCGGGGAAATCCTCACTGCCAGCACATACTCATGTTTAGGAGGTAGAAACTTCGTCAGTGCAGAGTAATCTCTTCTCTAGGAAAGAAAAAGATGAACACAGTGTTGTGAGATACAACAACTAAACTGTATGTGTGTTCTTTTACAGAGAATACTGGTATCTGTATTTATTTGTTACCTGCACACATCCAGCCAACATTGCATGAAGGACATGCGCTCGCCTCTTCATGATTCGTACGTCTTTCGCCGTGGAGTCAGCACACTGGCCGTTCTGTATCGGGTTGATGAAACGATTTCGGAATTCGCTCAATGAGCCCAACAGATTCCTCTTGATGAAATTGACCATGCAGTGGTCTGTGGGGACAAAATATAAAAAAAATATGAATACAAATATTGTGCCTACACCTGATTTACTCACTTTAATCAAACAGTGGAGCAGAATTTGTTTTAGTTCAGTAACAGCTGATTTTGTTTTCTTTACTGAGTGATATACGTCAAGTAGCCTTGTTGGTCCTGTATGTATTTACATTTACTCATTCAACAGTGGGATAGTTAGTCATGTAAGTGTGTTAGAGGTGTTAGGAGAGAAGGTGCTCACCTCATGCTGTATGTTTTACGTCACACCAAGTAAAGTGCCATCTCATATCTTTATTACAGTAAAGCAGTGCAGACTTACACTCAACCAGGTTGTTTTGCAGTGGTGTCCCAGTGAGCACCACTCTTCGTTGGGTCTTGATGGCATTCATAGCTTTGGAGATACTGGATGTGTCGTTGCGCAGGATGTGCCCTTCGTCACAAACCACAAAGTCTGGGCCTGAAAATGAAAAACACACAAGATGAAAAAATAAAAAAAAAAGTTCAGATCACAACCATGTCAATAAAGAAAGAGCTGACACACACACACAGGAAACATTTAAATAACATCAGGACATGACAAAGTTGCTGTACCTGGGTCCACCAGTATTCTCTTGATTTCTGCCTTCCACTCCTCATTGGTGATTTTCTGGCTGAGTGACAGGTTGCGGTACATCTCATACCCCATGATCACAACTCCTCCATGTCTCTGCCAACTCTGCAGAGCTCTGAGTCGTTCTGAGTGATCCTTTATTCTAGCCACTTCCGTAACCTTGACTGTATCCTGTCCCATGCTGCCTTGCCATTTCTTGAACTCGCTGACCCAGTTGAGGAGAGTGTTAAGCGGACACACAACCAGGGCTGTTCTGAATTTCAGGTTTGACGACAGCAGCACCGTGTGGAGGAACGTTACCACCTATAAAACAACACAGCTATAATTATGAAGCTTGGGCAATCAAAGCACAATCGAAAGCCAGGAAAGTAATGAAAATGAAAGAGACTGAGGAGACACTGGCCTGTTTCCAGTTTGAACAGCTAGTGATGACCTTAAATGACTATAAATGTTTGGTGTATTCAAATGCTGGTACAAATCTAAGTATGTATGTGCCCATCTTCACCTGCAGAGTCTTCCCCAGGCCCATGCAGTGTGCCAGTATACAGCCTGTTCCTGGAGAAGAGTTGGCCTTCTTCACAGACTCACAACAGCTGTCCCAAATAAACTGGACGCCTGTTGGAGAATCGAGTGAACATGGTAAACGAGCCTAACACAGCTGTTAGTTAATAGCATCAAATACGAGATTCATTTGCACTAATAGGTGAGGGTCATACCTACAAATAGACCAACTTATGAGGTTACTGACATTAACACACTGTGTCTCAATCAAAGTGAGGAGAGAGCGAAGACTAACCGTCCACCTGGTGAGGCTTCAGTCTCGTCACCAGGTTCCTGTGCACTTGCACGAGGGGCTCTTTGGTCTCCTCATCCTGATCCAGGACCAGCTTGGTGGTGATGGAGCAGCTCACTTGGGAAAGCTCGTCCTCTATAACAATGACCTGGAAAACAATGTAAGACAATCACAGCCAATCACAGCCAGCAACTCGAAACATAAAACGCCTCCTGAAAAGTGCCTCTGAATTCAGTACCTCTCTCCTGTCCTCCATTTGTTGCTCCCTGTCTGCCAGCCGTTTACATCTCTCCTCCTCCTCCCGCAGCGCTTCCTGGGTCTCAACACGGAGATTCTCATCTTCGATGATTTTGCGGATCTTTTTGCGCCCTTTGGGAGTTCCCTGAGAGTCGGTGTTCTCTTGTCCATCCCCCTCCTCTTGATCGCTCTGCTACAAATACAGAAAGACCCAGTGACAACAATGAGTATCACAACCAGGAGCCAAATGTCAAAAATGAGCTGATACAGATGAAAATTAAAAAAAAATAAGTTGCTACATTTTCACTGCTGGTGTCAGACAATAAAATGCAGGGCACTTCTTTTTTCTTGTTTTGGTCACAAGGTTCCTTTGCTTTCGAGCTATAAAAAAAAAAAGAGAGAATGAAAAATGAAAATAAATCACTGAATTTGGTGCATGAACACAACATGTACTGAATATCACCGAATGTAATTCAAAGTTTTAGAGGTAAATATAGCTGTTTTTACTCATCATAACACCACTCTAGCTGGCCTATGTAACTATACATAAGTTACATAGGCCAGCTGTAACATGTGTAACATCAGCCACATATGGTAAACACAGATAAGACCAGCTATGTAAATATTAAAGTTTAGACACAATTTTACATTTCACAGTCTATTATTCTGGACTAAGGTAAAATTACCAATGCATGGCTTTCATATTTATGTGGTGGGAGGACTCAAGTACATTTCTTTGTGTATCTGGTAAAGGTTGGGCAAGTCTAACACAAATTTAAATATAAAATCAGAGGAAAGACATAAGACATTTTGTTTTTGATCTCATCATAAACCAACTGTCATAAACCAACTGTCATTTACTGTACCTTTTGAGGTTTTCTTCATCGTTCTCATCCTCTGACTGACTCAGCTCCTCGCTCACTCCCAGGTCGTCCAGGTCGGACACTGTCTTGTCATCACTGCTTTCACCATCAGCTTGACAAGAATCAAAATCAGACATTTGAGCGACACAGGTATTCCTTGTTCATCTAGATCAGTTTCTTATGTTAGAGATATCCTTACAGCTCATGGGTTTGTTTCTGGGTTTTGTCTTTCTCTTCTCCTTTCCTACTTCTCTCTGAGCTGCAGCGGTGCCACTTCCCTCATCTAAGGTGAGTTTGTGGCGGAGCAGATGGTGGCTGGACTTGGGCCCCTCAGACATGGTGTCAGACGACTCTGAAGCAAAGTCATCCCCTGCAGCAGAGATATCGTCTATCATGATTTCTCCCCTTTTGTAGCCCACAGTGATATAGAGTCTGACACCTGGGGTTCATTCTGCTCACAGGTTTGGTTGTAAAATTAGTTGTTAATTCATTAAAACCAGACTGGAAAATAATTCTTGTGCTTAGTAAAGATGCACAAGTAGAAATGTAGAAATGTACAACTTAGAAAAAAAAAGTACTTACCATTTTCATCTGTCCCATGATCCTTGCCTTGTGCGACCTCCTTGTCATCGTCCGAATCTTCAGTTTCCTCATCCGAAGAGAAATCATCACCCGAGGAGTAGTTGGCTTTGATTTGGGCCAATAGCATTTTCTTAGCGATTCTTTCAAAAGTAGAAAAGAAGGAAAAGGAACCTGAAGTTCATTTCATGATCAGTAACATTATCTGCAGCTGGAAATTGATAAAATCACAGTTACTAGTTAAATTTTCAGTATTTGAGTCATTCTTGATGCGGGCGGACACTGGTGTTAAAAATAAATAAATTATGGAATCCAATCAAAAATCCTTCTCTGGTCAATAGACATTATGTGTCAATACTAAAAGTCTTGACTCAATGCACCAATTTAAAGTGACAGTGTCTAATTAAGTGCTAAAACGCTGGAAGACAAATATTTAATATAATAACGAAATAAGATAAAAATGAGACGGAGACGTTTTAGGAGTAGGAATTTATTACAACAGGTATTCTTCACAGGAAAAAAAACAGACACTTTCTTGGTTTACTATCCTTCAGAGAATAGGGAGGGATATTTTCTTTTCTTTTTTTCCTACCAAGTTTTTTTTTCTTACAGACTTGTTTTCACTGAAATATAAAGAATAGTGCTCTGCAGATCATTCGTTCATGGCAGCTCAGAGAAAAAGAGCTACATGCTTTTTGAACACAAACTGAGAGCTGCCTGAAAGACAACATACTCCTCGGTTTCCAAAGAACTTCAGCCATAAAAACAGCAAGTTACTCACAAAATCTCTACATAAATATTTGCTGAGTAATGTTAATTACTTTTAATACTCCATCAGAGCACCGATTCATTTCATAAATACTTTTTTTATGGTTTAATACCATGTAGTGTTTGGCCACTTATTAACACATACTATTCTCCTAAACCCCGTCGTCATCTACCTGTGTGCAGTGCACATTTCCCAGCAACGGGCTGCTCTAGCATTACATAACCATCTTGAGTCTGACAGCTTGGTCTGGCTCCAGTAAGTCTACGCCCTGGTACATCGTCCAGTCCTCATCACCACTTTCTCAACATGTATTCTGCACATGATAGTGATCTCAAAATGGTTTTGTCGATGCAGTTCACTGGACATAAGCAACCTGCCAACGTCCACCGAGAGGTTATGGTAGAAGACGTCCTGTGTTACAGTAAAGCAAAGCCAGAGGAGAGCAGCAGGAGCAGTCGAGAGCTTTGGATCTCATTGACAGAGCAAAAGGATGAAACAGAAAAGCACAAAAAACACTGAGGAAAATTAACACACTGCCACATGGGGATTTGACATCAATGCCACTATAGTAATGACATGCTGTGCAGTTTTTCTATAACTGTACATTTCACGTTTTTAGCCCACTAACTACAAACAGCATCAGTTTTACATATCTGCTGACCATTTTTTCTGTGCTACCAATACAGCTAAAAACAGACCTCTGCTTAAAAACAAAACAAACAAACAAATAAACAAAGCTAGCTGCTACAATAATCCACATTTAAGTGATTGTTGCCTAACAGCACCACATTCACTGCTGTGCTGTCAGGAAATCCGACCTGGAAAAAAACACGAGAAACAAACATTTGCGTCATTAAAGGCATAATGAGAATTAAAGGTGGTTTCTTGTATTATAATGGTCGTCGTTTCACAGCCCACTCTCAATTCTCAGGTATTTAAAGATCCTATCAACACCTGAAAGTATTGACCTAGAAGGATTATCAAACACAGATAAATTGTATCTGCAGTACTCTGCTGGTTCACCTTTAAAACAGAGACTAAGTTCCCTATTCAGGCCTGATACTAACATTTGCCTCAGGTGAGCCAATCACAAGTGGACAGCACTAAGCACAGGGTCCAGGTCTCTGCAAGTTTAAGTGATAATAACTGACTGATCAGTTTAAGAGTATGTTTTAGAAAATGGTCAGCAGTAACGTATACTGTGCATAGAAAGTGGGGTAAATAAAAGTTACACTAAACTTGTTTTGGCACTAGCAGCCAACTTGTAATTACATGGAGTAATTTCTGATTAGTGGTGGTGGAGGATTTTCTTCATTGTTTTACAACTGCATCTTCTGTAACATGCTCTCTGAGTCACATGACCTCCTCTTTCAATGCCAAAATCTCCAGCCAAAGCCGCTATGATTCATTAGGGATTGGCCTTAAGCAGCGATGCCAAAATTTTACCAACCGTCACTGTACTGTGGCGGTTGACTGTCAACAATCTCAGATCAAACAGAGTGTCTGCACATGGCTCATAGTTAAAAAAATAAAATACGCCTTTACAATTTGAGTGAGCCACCTTTAAGAGAATCTGTGAAGGCACCACTGTCAGAGAAACACCTCTCTGGGATCTATACAAAACATTTTTGGTAGAGGACACAAATCCTGAAATTGCTATTACAGCACATTGCATATATGCAGAAGCACATGTTCCCAAGCTCCAACAGCACTTTCACCAGGATTATCTATATTTCCAAAAGTTGAACACCATGAGGATGTATATAACACCTGAGGTCGGTGCTGGATACGTGCGAAAGGGAGCGTGACAGCAACTATATATCAATAAATATTACTGAATGCCAGGAAAGCTCAGCTCATCATGGCCCAAATACTTAGGAGACAAATATCATCTTGGCATTTTGGAAAACAACAGCTGAGTGCTGTTAACAAACATTGCTCGAGTCTACTGACATCATCAGTTAAGCCAATGATGTCTTGCTGTTCACATGATCTTTTAGTTCAATGGAACAAATGAGCACACAAACCAGTGTGTGCTAGTCCTGCACGACACCAGCTGTCAGCTACATCAGACATCGTGACATAATGGTGGTAACTGTAGTTTTTAGTTTTGTATTATTCATCATGAATTGAGGTTTGGAAACTCTGGAAACTCACCAATTTCATTTGTTTGTTGTACTGTGGGAGCAGCCTTATAATAAAATTATGATATTTAAAGATTTCCTCGATACCATCACAGCCAACACAATTTAGGAGATCAGACTCTGAAACGATGCATCAACACCAGTATCAAATACAAGCACAAGTTCAAGTCTTGTGTGGTAGAGGAATCACTGAATATATTTGTGGCCAGAATTAACAGTGGCTGCAACAAGAAGGTATTTTAATTCACAGTGCACATCCCATTGGATGTTGAAAGACAATCCTTTTGCCGTTTTATCATAATTAGAGCAAAATTAAATAGTCATACCAAAATAGTAACAGTAAAACTGTTTTCAGAGCAGGTGAAACAGAAAGGTTTTGCCTCCAAAAAGTAATGCAAAAAGCTGATGGCAAGTAGTGAGCATTTATAGAGAGAAAAAATCCCTTCAATATTTCATTTTGATTTTAACATATTTATTTGTGCAAGTAATACGACAGGTATGTTTAAAACCTAGTAACTTTTTAAAGACTTTTACTGTATTTAAATTTTCAGTACTGCTCAGTGGAGAACAACAAATTTCTTTGCAGGTTCTGTTGTAACAAAGGAAAGTACACAGAGGTTCAAATACTTTTTAGATACTTTAGAAGACCGTAACTGAAAACAAACCTGTAATATACCCGGTGTAACAGGTTCAGGTGTAAGGCAAAATAAGTCTCATTCAGATTTATGCCTGGATGTGCTCAAGGTCAAAGTAACAGGAAGAGAATACAAGTATAGTATAAAAAGTAATGATGAAAACTTCAAGACTTAATTTAACTTCACTGATTGCATTTACATGAACACTGGTTGCATACAAAAAACCCACACAAGTGGAGTGTGTTTCTTATGACTCCCAGACCTCTCTTCACCACAGAGTTCAGTTTGACTGCCTCTTGTGAGCGCCATGTTTCACAGTGTACCTCTAGAACGTGTATTTGATTGCTGGAGCTCTACTGCAACTACGTTTCGGCCGTTTCTGATTAGACCGCAACTCAGTCTTAATCACACGGGTGTTGCTAGATTTTGCACCGTGCTTCTGGCTCACAGTTGCAGCCTTCCTTCCACATTTAGGGTGTTTTACAAAGTCTACATCCAGGCTTTTTGAACCATACCTATTTTCTGGATCATCATCATCTTCTGCTGCCCACGAGGGCCCAGATTGCTCCTCGTCTCCTATGAGAACAAAAACAAAAAATAATTCATTGATTAGCCATATTGTAGAGAACACAGTTATCATACCATCACAGAGTCGCCTCTGTGCAGCTTATTAAAGTACAACAGTGCAGTGGTAATAGTGTTGCTAGCATCAAGGCACTTTGTTACTGATGGTAAAAAGAAATCTGAATGTTTTTGCTCTATAACGACTTCTGGGTACACCCCTCTATATCCATCAGTTAACAATAGTCTGCTGTGGAAAAAAGGGTCTGTTCAGCTTCATTTAGTTTCAGTCCATTACTTTTTTATGAAGAAAGAAACCAATAAAGAACCACAAATTTTATAAAGACTCACCTGATGATTGGTGGAATCCTGCTGCACCCATTAAGGCCCCATCTTCAATGATTGGTTTTATCTTCTGATCACTTCTGTCACTTCCAGAGTCATCGTCACGTTCGTCTTCACTCGATGAGGATAACGACTCCACTGCCTCCTGATGAGATTTAGCCTTCGACTTCCCAGCCTGTAGCCTCCCCTGCTTTCTAACCACACCTTCCTCCTCTCTTTTCATGAGGTGCTGCTTCCCTATTGACCTATTCAAGTGCTGTATTTTCTTCTGCGAGTCTTGATCATCGCTGGAGAAATCTGTCCCACTTGCCCTCCGAGCCTTGACTCGTCTGTCGCTTGAGTCAGACTCGGGGCTCCGTTCCAGCATCTTGCGTTTGCGACGCATTTTCTCCGGCGACATCGGGCTGTTCTTAGTGAGCCAAAAGAGACATTTCTTGGCCACCTTAGTTGACGCTTCCCCACCATCCTCTTCACTCTGTGGGTCATCAGAGCTTTGCGTAAGAGCTGCTCGCTCAAGCAGAGCTGCAGGGACTTCGTCCGAGTCAGAGTCCTCCCCTGGTCTGCTTGGACTTTGTTCTTCAGAGTTTTTTGCTGGTACAGTGCTGGGGGTCTCCTCGGGGTCAGAGTCACTGTCGCTGTCTGCTGCAGTAATGGCTGCTTTGCCCTTGACATCACTTGGTCTGCGCAAAGGTGTCGTCTTTACACGAGGAGACCGTCTGTTGCCATGTTCCTCCTCTAAGTGCGGGGGTGCAGTAGAGTTGTCATTGCTCAATTTGCCGTCAGCTGGCTCCTTATCTTCTGTTACATCTTTTCCCTCTGGCTGTTTATCCTTCATGTGTATGTTTACTTCCATCTTTGGGGTTTGAGAAGAAGGCTCCTGCTCCACAGGTACAGGTGTAAGTTTCACTACAAGTTTTTTAGTCATGTTGACCCTAGTTTCAGACGGCATCAGGCCAATGTTTTGTGCCCTCTGTCTGTCTTGATGTGACTCTGAATCCACGTCTCCCTCATGGCAGTCATTCGTACTCCTCCCATCTACAAAGCCCTTGGAGTCAGAATCAGCATCGTCCAAATGTTCTGCTGCCATTTTCTGCAAGTCACCCAAGCTTTGTTCATTAGAGATATCCAGTTCTGTGTCTGCTACAGTTTGTGCATCAAAGTCATCACTAAGAAACTTTTCCCAACAATTCAATACATCCAAGTCACTGAATTCCTCCTTCAGGCTATCCTCAAGTATGGTAAGTGATTTCCGCAAGCCTTTAACTACTGACAAAAAAGACTTCAGATACAGCTGGCGAACACCAGGTGTTTGCTTGTCTCTTGTCACAGTATGAATGAAATTGACAAATGTCCGGTTTAAGGTATTTGTTGTGTCCACTAAATGTTTGACCTTTTTGGTAATGTCCTTGGGAATCTGCAGTGTGTTGTAGTTGAACACCACATTACCATCCATACCAGTGTGATCCCATTTATCCAAAGGAATGTTTCGTGGTAAATGTGGCAACATATGATAAAGTCCAGACTTCTCCGGCTCTGCTCGGTTTCTCTTGCGCTGCTGCTGCTGCTGCTGCTGCCACAAACCCTTCATGCTCTCCAGGACTTTGTCACAGGCCACTACCAAGTCCAAAAGGGGTTCTGGGCTACACACATAGCAGTACCATTTACTCTCTAAGATGCCGGAGAGTTCCTTCCTTCCCAAATTTCTTAGAATGCACTTCTTGCAAAAGGCATTACTACAGAAGTCACAACAGATCAAGTTTCCTCCTTCAGCACACCATCTGCATGGAGACAACAATAATAGACATCAAGGACAGTTGCTAAGAGCTTTGTACAAAATATATAAAGGAAAACGTTGATAATTATTTCTATATTAAAACACATTATATACTACCTGCACTGCTCATCCATTCCATCTCCATCCTTGCTTATGTCATCACTTAAGTAATACTTGTAGCAAGACTGAAAAAAAATATATTTCATTAAAGTTACAAACAAATTTAACAAAACATGTATAAGAAACATGCACATGTTTTTTTGTAGGCTAAAAATGTACTTTTAATTACATAAAAATGTATTAAAAGCATGTTAGTTGTAATTTAAATAAGCAATAGCAAATATTTCTAATGGTGTCAGTAATACTTTAAGCAAAAGTGCATTTTTCTTAATAACCATTTCATATTATTCATCTGACTGATTATAGCAGTCACATAGTTATGTTTCTGACAGTTTAGTACATGTACCATATGTCTATCAATAAGGAAACTCACCTTGCAAATAAGCACTTTGAGAACTGGATGTCGGAAGAGGGCATCTCTTTGGAAGTGGTTGACTTGTCGACCACACGCAGTGCAACTGACAATGCCGATGTGTTCAACTCCTATAAAAGCAGACCACTGTCATTACCAACAAAGTGGTTGTAAATACAGCTGGATGCATTTTTCAACTAGGTAAACATCTAATTCTACTTAGATCCACTTCATTCTTCTGGTAAGATGCTCATGAGCAATTTTATGACAAACCAGCAACGACTAACCTCCTCGTCTTCTGGAGAAATCTTTCCGCAGTACATTAGTTTTGCGGCTGCGAAACTCGGGACCCCTGAAGTCATCTTTTCCATTATCAACAGGTTCAGGCCTGACCAATATAGTGCCTGTGTGAGCAATACATGTTGACATCAAAACATCATCAAACAATCAGTGATGTCCCTAACTAATAACTAATAAATGTAAATTTGTGTAGGAAACATTAAGGAGCATAGCATAACTCTATTTGATGCCACAGTATCAGTATGAATCCTAAAGACCTACCTTTAGGTAGTCTGGTAATATCAAGGTGACCATTTGCATTGACTGTGAAGTCCAGATTGTCCTCACTTGCATTTGAGTCCCCAGATTCATCCAGTCCAGTGTGTTTTATGACAACAGAGGGTTTTCTGTTGTAACAGTTAAAGAGAAGAAATGTAAGTTGCAGATATCTTTAAGCAATTCCCAAAGACCTGCAGTTTAATTAGACAGTGGAAGTTTCATTTATCTATCTTTATGTTTCTAAATATAAAAAACATACCACATAAACCTTTCTGTCATAATTTCTCCTATGAGATCCATGTAAGTTACAAGAAATTCAATTTTTTTGTCCTCAGACACCTGGATGCAAACAACATCTGCCTTGCACATTTCATCTGATTATGAACAATCAGATAACACAGTAGGTCAGCAAAACTGAGTGCAAATTAATTCCAGAGTCAGTGAAGAGCAACATATTTTCTAACCCTAACCCTATTGTGCATGAAATCTACAGTGTTTGTGTGAAGATACAATTTAATTTGCATTACTGACAACAACCTGACTCCAAGAACAACACTGCATATGTCAAGGTTACATCCATGGTGTCCCCAGAGCCAGTTATTGACACTGAATGATACAAAGTGACTATAGCGCTTTACCTTTGCTGACAGAGTATGAACAAAATACAATCTCACCTCCTCGAGTACCTGGTGTCCACTCCTGCCTGCAAACAGAGACAGATCAGATCAGTTTAATTGTTTCTAGCAGTGACCAGAGACAGTTCTGGTTTTGAAACTACAGTTTGGGGAAGTGTTCATTTAGCTCTCAGTTTGTTACGTGAACTAGGCAAACTAACAATTGTGAGAACAGAAAGTATAGTGCCTCCCAAGACTACTGATCATAAAGCCTACAGTACTCACAGAGTGCTCCACATACACCCTAAAGAAGACATAACGACGGCTGAAACCAGTTCCTGTGCTTCTTATCTTTTTAACCTTTACATGGTCTAATCATAAAGGCTGTATGCTATATCCTTGGCTCTGAGTAAGAGCCTGAAGTAAGCCCAGTGATTTACGGGCAGCTTTTCCTCCACCAATGTAAAAATCATGATAAATCATATGACAATAATATCAAAAACATTCAGTTACCTCTGCTGCAGTGTTTCCCACAGAACTGCACCTGTTTGTCAGACCTGAGAACAGATAACCAGTTAAAAATGTGCTGAGCTATGTGACCATGACAAATTTTTTTCATCAGTGCAAAATTCAGAACCTGTACCATCAGCATCGTCTGGTGTGCCATTGCTGTCCTCAACAGTGGAGTGTGCCAAATACTCGTGTAGCTTGTTGACCAATAAATTCAACTTGTTGGTAGTGTCACTGCAGAGAAGAAAACAAAACTGTGGTTAATATGGTCACCTTCCAATCAGAGATGGATTTCTGGTAAATCAGCTTTTTGGATACAAATCAGATTTGCCTATATTATTAGTATATTTATCATCTGAGAACCCATTAAATATTCAGCCAAAGCCCGTTCAGCATCTTCATCGCAACTTTTACACTCCAATGTCCACATGTCTTAAAGTATTTTGTTTCAGCTCTCTAGAAGTAGTGATCTGACAAGACTGTCCCACTTCAAGTACCCCAAAAGACTCAAAGCAAGCAGCTTGGTGTCCTAGTTTGAGTTTAACTGTAATGTCCACTGCTGCCAGAGTGTTTCACTTCTAGTGTTACTGTCCGGCTGGTTACTTTGACAGGGAAGCATCTTAGCGCAGTCTCTAATGTTAATTGATGTATGCTGGGCATCATTAATGTTGTGCACAAATTATTAGTCACCAATCTAAAATGCACAGTACAAATTCATTCAGTTCAGCACCACAAAGTACAGCCATTAAAAAAAAGAAGCTTTACACTACATTGAATATAGCGTCGTTTATTTCCTGTACCTGGCAGACCTGCAGCTAGGCTAGGTTACTTGCCGTTTACCCGAGTTATCTTAAATGAATTTACATAACCATGCACACTGTATAGCTCTGCTAACAATACTAAAACTGTAGTTCGTAGCTTACTAAACAAGCCTTATCTTTGCTGGGGCTGTTATCCCTCCAGTTAGCTGTTAGCTACTGGAGCTAGCTAACTGCTAAGCTAAGTCGTCGTTAAACCCCTGGTAGACCACCGCCTTTCACTACATTTTTTTTACCTGAGCATCGCTGTGGACATGTCGCGAAGCAGGTAAACCACCGAAGTGATTCACGTCCTTATTTCCTCATGATACCAAAATAATATGATAACAAAAATATGGCGCTAAACCTGCGCAGTGCATCCCATCACAGGAAAGGCTCTGAGGAGCTGTGATGACTGACAACAACCACGGAACCGTCGCTGGTGTTTTAGCGGGCGTGACTCAGTGTTTGCTCATCAGCGCCCCCTGCTGGTTTGGAGTAACAAAGCTATTTGTTCGACCAGCAGATTTGTTATTTCTTTCATGGTACCTCCTTGTATGCCGCCTACCACGAAGACTTTCAGGCTTAACTGGTGTTATTATCCGATAAACTATCAATGTTTCTATCGCACTTTCTCGCATATCCTTCCGCCCTCAGATTCATATTTCAGACCACACATCGCAGACTGCTCCGTTTTGTCTGACATCTCGTAGAGCTATCTGTTTTCCCTGCCAGCACTGTCCACATCACTAATATGTAGCTTAGACCACTTTATATTTTGTGTAAGCTATCTACAACCATTTCTAGTTTTCTCATCCATCTAATCGTTGCCTCCTTTGGATCTTGCTGTTAGTATGCTTTAACTGTCTTCTTTCTTTTTTTTTATCAACAGCAATATTGACTCTCAAAGGTAATATTGTTTGGAAATCATCATGAGCAGATGAAGGGAAGGGAAGTGATTTCAGTCTGTTCATATTCTGACTTTGTTCTTTGGCTTTATTTTATTTATTATTTATTTAATATCAATATGGCATCAAGCAAAACTGGATGAGTCTTCTCCTCAATTATCCTAACTGGTACCCAAAATTACCACCTAAAACAAAACAATCTCCTGTGACAAGAACAGGGAGTCTTTCAACAGATGGTGTGAGCCCCCTCACAGCCCTGTTCACAATATGATGAAGTCAGTCTGGGATTATGTGAAGAAACACAAAACATGGCCTTCAGTATCCACAGAAGAACAATGGAAACTTAAATGCTTGGAGCAGTCTACTTGCTAAGGACCTTAAGAAAAGTGTACCGAGAAGAACTGATGCTGTTTCAAAAGCAAAGCAATTTTTTTTATTTCATTTTTACTTTCTGTTAATTCACTGCCCTTGCCCTTTGTGTGAGGTTAAAATTTAAAAGTATAACAGGGTGTGTGCTGGTGGTATGTGAGGTAAGTACGCATAGTGTGTGTGGATCTACATCAATCACAACACTAAGTAAACCCCACTGGATTCAACCGATTACACCTACTTGTTTGGAAAATCAATCTTGAATTTGAACTGAATCTTGACTCGTTTGTGTGTTAAATTTTGGCACTAACGATACTCCATACAAACCACAGCGGCTTGCGGTGACGTCACCGGCGGGGCGGGGCCACATTCCAACTGCCGTCTACTTTTGTCTCTACGTGGAGGAGGCAGGACTCCAGACTGGACGCTGTCTGGAATTTCAGGCGCACCGACGGTGAGTACCAATTTCCTGGCAACTTCTAGACTAACATCTTACTTACAGCCAGAGTTTGTCTCAGCATCTTTTGTTTTAAAAAATAAATAAATAATTAAATAAGACCCGCGTCTCGTTGTGTGGCTCCCCCGGGATGGCCGTTATCCTCTGTTGGGAGAGGTTGAATTTGCAGGGTAAACAGGGATAGTTTCCTGTTCATCAAACTTGCATGTCTGTCGCTAGCCGGCTAGCTGTAGCTACACCTACACTGAAGCTTACTCATCCTTAACGCTGCTACAAAGTAGTCTGAATCCTTCACTATACGAATGCATAACCTCCAGTAGAAGTAAAATAAAACAGCAATTCTACTCAAAAAAAAAAAAAGATAAGGTCACACTAAGGTAACTAGTGTGTTAAAAAAAATTACAAAAAAAAAAAAAAAAGGACGCAGAAGCTTCTCGTTTTCTTGGAGTTTGTGGAAATATCACTTCATATCTGTGAATGTGATAAATGCCCAATAAGGGACAAAGTCAGACACAACCAGGTCCGTTCATTTTCTACACCACCAATCACCGAGGTGGAAGCAGCATAGGTGGAGCCTGTGCTAGTTTTTAAAGAAAAAAAAAAACATATTCTCGGTATGAATGACCCATACATGAACACCTTGACACATCCAGGCCAAGACTCACAGGTCTGTTGCAACGCTGGGTGTGTGTAACCTCAGTATTTGGTCCCGTGGTGACAGCTCACAGTTTCTTTTTTCATGTTGACACTTTTATATAATGCAAGAACAATTAGAGTAAATGTTTCACCCTTGTTTAAATAGATCTCTGCCTCCATCCTTTGGTGTGTCGTATTTTTTTCAGGTGTTATGAGACATTTACGAGGAGGAATTTAACCCTCCATAGATGAGCTGGTGTTACTGGTCCTCTAAAAGAAATAGTCCTTACATGGTCTTTGTTTTAGTGCTTGGGA
Source organism: Selene dorsalis (assembly GCA_900303245.1). Lineage (NCBI taxonomy): Eukaryota > Metazoa > Chordata > Actinopteri > Carangiformes > Carangidae > Selene > Selene dorsalis. The sequence continues at coordinate 52,120 of OMNW01010664.1, forward strand.
TAGGTTGATTGGTAACTGTTTAAGGCTGAAATAATTCAGTCCATTTCATTACTCAGATTTTTTTTTCTCACGCATGCAAAACAGTGAGCTATGTCGATGTTGTTTACCTCTGAATGATTTCCCAGATTTTTCCTGTGGACCCATCTGGGGCTGCAGCATGCACTGTACATGCACACATACATCTGGGATCCCAATTGTGGATCTCTGCTGGAACAGCACTGTGAGCCATGGCTGTGTGACAGTATCAGAAAAACCCACATTTAAACTGGATAAATATTGTGACTTGGAACAAGAAGCGTGTTGTGAATACAGTCGCTCGTCCACGGTCGGTATTTCCTACTCAGCATTTCTTATTATCTGTCCTTGGTCCAAATCTTATTTTGCTTGTACGGCAGCATACTTTGATAGAGATACTGTTGAACAGGATTCGTTCTTAAAGACAAAAATACTCCGTTATTGGTACCAGCGTCCAGGGGACAAAGTTTTGCTCAGAGTATCAGCACTGGAAAAAAGTTTTGTTTGCACTTCCTTTGTGGGAAAGAAAAAAGCTGTAATTCATTTCAAGTCTGCCTGTCATTAACGTGATTGGTGTGGTCAAATTGCCCATGAATGTGCATATGTGGTATGTGCACTATGCGTCACAACAGCTCAAGTAAAATGTGAGTGTCCCTTACTCATGCTGCAGAACCAGATGAGAGCTACTATAGACGCGTGTGTTAAAAAAAGACGTTACTTGTCTGATGGTATCTCTGTTAGGTCAAACCAGACAGTCGAGCAGCAGGGGAGGGAGTGTGCTTATATTTTGTTTCCACCCTTGCTCACGCTCACGCTCACACCTGTGCATGTGAACAGGTTGCCCCACTTTCTGTGCTGTCAGGATTTTAAACAGGTGGCTTCACTTCAGGGGAGTAAAAGTGATTGAGTTTATTGTTTGTCACACTCGTTTCTGAACTGATGGTTTCATGAAGCGTAAAAGAAGACTGAACAATCCTCTAATTTGCAAATAGAAAGTGTTTAGGTAGAAATATAGAGTCTTGCTCTGGGGCAAAAAACTTGCATGAGGAAGAGGTGGTGCTTAATAGTTACTGTGTACTGTTTGATTATACAGTATTTAAATGACAATGCTTTACAGTGCTTTTGTTGAGTAATGCCAGACTTGTGTAGGTGTGGCTGCTCACCTTTAAGCAGCAACAACTCACCTGATTCAGCAGCACGCCAGTAACCTGTAGAATTACATTCTTAGGAAATGGGTTTCCAAAACCTGCTGCATCATTTACTGTAGCTCCATCTTTCATTAGGAAGCACAGGATACTGTAAAGGGACTATCTCGTTTGAATATTTCCATGATGATTCATCATATAGTCAAGCTTTGTAAGCTTTTATATAACCTCTAGACCCAGCCCAGGTTGTTATGCTTGCAGCTGCACATGATGTCAGAGATGTGCACACTAAACATGCACTATTTGTTGTCGTCACCTCCTCCTTACCTGTCAGTATGGCCGCGCTTATCTTATCCTCACAACCTGAAAAGGAAATACAGGGCTGGTGCTACAGACCGTTTGGTGTCTATGAGTCAGTTCGCTTCACATCTGTGGGCGATTGTGACCGAGTAAAAATGTCCGTGTTCTTGCAGACGAAGTTGGGTGTGTGCACATATGAACTTGACCACACATGGGAAGGGTGCCCAATCTATTTGTGCGCCTCATTTTTCCCATGTAACTGCGTGGACGAAACACTGGCGGGGCGGGGTGTGTCAGCTCTGCACATTTAACCCAGCCATCTGGGAGCAGCCCTCTGCCTTAAATTGACTGAAAGATCCATCAAAGGCGATTGTAAACGGCGTCAATGTGCTGTTTTTGGCTCGTATAATCAAAGCTAGTGCGAGGGAAGACGTACTTCTGTACGGGTGATATTCAGAGAGGTTTTTGTGTGAGTGTTTAAATGTCATGAAGCCCAGTTGCTCTTGTTTTGCTACTGCTAGACATCACATGACATGGATGACTGAAAACTCACAGTTGTATTTGGTTTCACTGGATGTTACTGGAAGTTTTTTTGGAAAGGGGGGGGTTAGACTTTAAACTCTTTTCTATTTCAGCTTCAAGCACAAAAGCTTTCAGTTTTGGAAATCTCTCCCCCATACTTTAAAAACGTGTGCCTGTATCGTTCTTCTATTGAGCCTCATCCCTGCGGTTGAATTGGCCAACATTTGAATAATGTGTTGAAATTCTCTGAAAAGTGCTGATGTGCTCTTAAACAAACATAAGCCACTGCATTTGTGTTTAGAGGAGTGCAGGCATTTTCTTGTCTCCCTAAAGCAGCTGTCAAAGAGAGCAACTGTCTGTGGACCCTGACTCCCTGGACTCATTTTGTAGCATTACACAAGATTTATTGCCGTGTTTTGTGACGGTGATTACAAACCCTCTATTCTTCTTGACCCACCACTGATACGTCTCACATTTGTCCCCTGCCATCTGTGCCCTCGCTCCATGTACTTAACCCCTCTTCTGTTTTCGCTCGGCCTGTGTCGAGGGTGTGACAAGAGCTGGCAAATGAGGTAATGTTTGTCGGCCCTCATTGTAGCCGGGCTGACTTCAGCAGCCACATTTCACATCCTTTTGGAGAAAAGTTAAATATAGCAACACTGACATCGTCATTTTCCTAATCGTTTAGTCAGGAGTTTGAGCTTGCCCTGATTTAGTATTACTTAGTTGAAGAAAAACAGTCTGCTCTCTCTGATGTAGGGGCATTTAAACGTCTCTCTGTTTGTCCTGACCAAGAACCAGTTTTCTGCTATATTCGGCTTTATTTGCTTTTGTTTTGTGGTATTTAAATTTATAATAAGCATGATTTTAACCGAATACCTGACTGGAAACTCACTCTTGATCATCATGTTGTTTAGTTTGTAAGAATAGCATCGCAGGAAATTAATCACATCTGCGTCCACGTCGCTACTGTTGAATCATCTTTGATGAATACTATTAATAGTGTCATTCATGGAAGAGGAAGCGCGGGTACTGGACTTTTGTTCATTGTTTGACCCCTTGAATGTGGAGCTGTGATGTTGCTGTGGTAGAAAATCGATTTGCTGAAATCTCTCTTTTCACACAGACGAATCACTGACGGGTCAGGGTAGGCTTGATTCATTTTTTTTTTTAAACTGGACATTCAATTATTCCCTAATATGGTTTCACTAGTTTTATATTGTGGAAACCAAAATGGTCTTGCCCAGGATTTCTGACTAATACTCTATGAAAATCAACAATCTGTACTTGAAGTCTGGAAACTGCGACACTTTTCTGTCTGGAAAAATCTGGGATCCTTATTTTACCGCAATACAATCCCCCATCTTTGTTTTGTGAACACTTGTGTCGGAGAGGAATGCCATCATACCAGTTTAGCCTCAGAGAGTGAGGCAGCACACCCAGCTCACCTCCCTGTGAAGTGAAGCTCAATCTGCCCAGGCCTCACGCATTCCTCTGCTACTACAGGACGGGAAGGAGGCACTCGGAGGAATTTCTTATTTTCAGTGATTTTCAGATGGTTAGCTTGCCTCAGAGGAGTTTGGGAACACAGTGTTTTTTGGACCCAAGCAAAATAGCTGCGTCTGAGTCTCTCTGGGTTTGTTTTGGGATTCAGTCTTTACACATCTAGACAAATCTCTTTTCTCAATGAGGCCACTTTTCTCTCATACTATTTGTGAAGCCAACTGAAGCCTATGCAGCGTCCTCATGAACCAGCACCAAGGTCTTTATACTTCAAAGAGAAATTATCCAGATTTTATATTGCCACTTAAAACTGTTACTTTCATTACAACTAGCTTAGTTTGCATCAAAGATTATTTCAACTCAAAGGCGAAAACACGAGGAGCAATGGTCAGTTTTAGGGGACGTGTTAAACAATGCAGTTGCAGTAAGCTGATGTAAGAAAGGCTTTTCCGCAGTGTTCAAATCAGCTAAAGAATGAAGCGGCCTCAGCCTCTGTGGAAGTGTGTGTGTGTTTTTTGTTGTTTTTACATCACAGGCTCATTGCTATACAATAGAAATAACAGGAAATTACTTTGATTATGGGAGAGAGACTTGCTTGGAAAAGAAAAGGGACTGAGGGAGAAACTAAAGAGGGTGGTATGTGAACAGCATGGGTGTAGAATAATGGGGGGGGGCTGAAATAGCAGGTACTATAACAGTTTTTAGTCCTGACAGAAAACGAAGAGGACTTTTATTTTGCTGCTCTGGAGAGGAAGGGTCACTTCTCCGCTGGCGAGGAGGCAGGAAAGTTGAGGCTGTAACAGTGTGGATGACTGTAAATCCCTTTGCTGGTTAAAGATGCAGAGGGTTGTGGCGATCTGTAAAATTTGCCAGGATTGAAAGGAGTTTTACAGGAGGCTCATGATGGTGAGGAGGAGGAGGAGGAGGAAGAGATGGGTCCCTTGCTTATAACTCTGTGCACTTTTTCTCTCTGCAGTCCCACCTTTCTCTGACTGACCAGCTCAGGTCAATCACAGAAAAATGTCTGGAAAAATAACAAAAGAGGAGCTGGAGGAGATGAGGGAGATCTTTGGTAAAATTGGTGAGTAAAAACTGATAATTTAACAATTACATAAATGTTTGGAGTGCTGACTAATTAATATTTTGTAAACTGAAAAGTAACCAACTTCTGATGAGCATTTATTATAATTTCTTCACGGACTATAACTTGCCTGAATTGAAATGCATGACTGTTGGCATCTGACGCTCTTTTCTTTGTTTCTGTAGATCTCGACAACGATGGACATATCTGTGATTACGAACTCAATGAGCTCCTTAAAGAGGCTGGCCACCCTCTACCTGGATACATGGTTCGAGAGATCATCCAGAAACTCGACCGCAACAAGGATAACCAGATCAGTTTCGACGAGTTTTTGGCGGTAGGTTAAGTGGAGCCACTCGTGGCCTCAAGCTTGACAAGTTTTCAGCTTGTGTTTCTGTGAGTTGGTCTTTGTTTTCCGCTCTGCCGAAAAGCACCTCGCCCTCCAGAGCGAGGCCGCTAAGAAAGGCAACTTTAAGCAGCTAAATGCATGACAGGAGATTGAAGGCCTCTACAAACCTCACACGCAGGCATGCATACTCAGGGAATGTGGAAGTGAGGTCAGCAAAGTGGTGCGAGTTCCAGTATTTTGTTTCAGCAGCGATGAGGGAGCAGCCAGTCACAGCCTCCCCGTCTGGTTCAGGAGCAGAGCATGATTCAAAATCTCAAGATCAGCAGCTGTGTTTGTCTCATTTTTTAGGGTGTGTGGCTGTTCATTAGTAAGCTCAACCTTGACTAAGATGATGACAGAGTGAAACGAATTGGATCGGATTATCCCAAAATTAAAACCCTCATCATGTCGTACTCCATCTGGAGCATGTTTCACACTGTAACGAGGCTCATTAGTAATCTTACTATTTAAGGTAGTAGGCCACAACTTCCCAGAGTCCATCTGTGTTCTTCTGTAGGAGTTGCCAAAGTTATGTATGATAGCATAATAAAGGTGATAGTAAGTTTTATTCTTGTATGTACAAATCAGTATTAATGCATTTTATAAATATAATTGCATAGAATTTGGCAACAACACGAAGCAAGATTTGAATAGTGTAACATAAACAGATTTAGACAGCAAAATAAAAGTAACTGGAAACTGTGGTCAACAACCACTGTTTGTGTGATGGCAGTGTAACGTTGGTATAAGAGGAAACAGGAGTTGCTTACTGCCCCTGAATGCAACACGAGGAGTTACCGTGGCCCTATTGTGTTTCATTGTGATCGGTGACCTTCCTGTTTTCATGGATTAGTATGACGTATTTCTGTTTTTTTTTTTGTAGCGTGGTGTGTTAAGTGTATCAGACCCTGAGAAGCGGCAGGATAGTTCCTATCTAGCGCCCAATAACTTTAACTCATTCACCAATGCCATCATGTTCAGAGGGTGTGAGCATCACACCTGATGAAATATCACGAGACCAAACATGTTCTTATACAGGATAACACACCAGATTAAACGCACGAGGCATGGATGTAAATATCCTTCTCACAATACATAGAAGGTAGAAATCTTTAACCTTGATTTAATCAATCTGTTTTTGTGGTTACCCCTTCTAGCTTGGACCTGTTCACACCTGGTAGTAACGTCTCAGGTGATCCGAACCATCTGAATCAAAATCAAAATATTACAAATGTATAGAACCTGATTTAATTGTAAAGCTGGGAGCAGAGCATTAATTCTCTCTCTCACACACACACACACACATACAGACAAGCACAATGACAATGGACCCAACTGTCGATTTGCTAAAGACAACAACACATACCTGTTTATTTGCATATCAAGCGGAGGAGTGAGATCCGATCACAAGTGCTCAATCGAAACACAAGGCCAGGTGTGAATAGATGCGCTTAGAGCCGACCACAGTGGTGAGGTCACTGAAGACACTGAAAACATGTCTGAATGGGGCCATAGAGTGCACAGACAGTGTAGGCTCGACACCCTGTGACCTTGTGTATGTTTGTGGTGAAGTGCACTATGCTTTTTGAACAACTCTCCCAGTGCCAGGCTGAATAGCTCATTGTGGCAGCTCCACCGCCTGTGGGGCTGTGGTCGCTGATGAAGCCTTGATAACTTCAGTTTCAGGAAGTATCGCACAAATTACGATAGAAAACTTTTTGTCAAAGAAGTTTTGTCCGAGGCCACTCGCATATTGTGCGTCGGCGATAAGCTACATAATCACACCACAGAGCTCCCTGTGGCCTCATTAGCTGTTGAGACTCATTTAATGTTTCAAGGTAATTATTTAATGTTGGGATGTAGGTGAAGCCTGAGGATGGTGGTGGAGGATCATAATAGCTGTTGCTCTGGTGGTTTACTGTTACTGTTGATAACGCTAATGACCTACCAGCACTCACACTCAGCACTGTAATTCTTAGATTAGATGCGTGGTGAAAGCGAAGGCTCACTTTACATCACCACTGTGTGCTCTAACGCACAGCACAGCTTCAGTTGCTTTTCACGAACCACTCAACCTGACATCACATCATCCTGGAGATTTCATAGTAATGAATGTCTGTTTATAATGTTCTAAAACTTGATTACCAGCCACACTCACCATATTTTCTCGGCCTGGAGCTGGCGGGTGGCTTCGTGCTGTAATGACAGTGAGGGGAAATTCCAGCAACACAGCTGCGTCTGCCGAGCGACCTTGTCTGTCATGATGGCTAACAGGAGTTTGACGATAAGGCAACAAAGGATGCTAAACAGTAAACAGAGAAGATAATTAGCCCTACTGCACAGTCACATTGCTGCAGCTAAACATAGTTTTTTTTTCCCACTGAGTGATCAATTGTTTTTTGATGTGTTTTTTTTTTTCTAAATATTATTAAATATCCAGTATTTGTTAAAGCAAAAATGACGTGTAAAAGGCGTAACCTGATTCATTTGCCGAAATATGGTTGATCAGGTGCATCAAATTAAATTAGATTGGACAGAGGAGTAAATTTCCTCTCTGTAATTGAAACTGGCAGAAAATTGCTACAAACAACAGGAGGCAGTTATTCTAAATACAATTGAAGTCAATAATGATGTAATCTACCTCTACAACACAATCACCTGTCCACCAAGAGGGTGTATCTTAAATAAATCATAGTTTTCAGGATTTTTTATGGTTTAGTAGCAGCAGGTTCTCAAACTGTTGTTTGTGCCTGTTTCAGATCGTCCAGGAGCTGAGAGGCAGTGAAATAGCAAAAACTTTCCGCAAGGTCATCAACAGAAAAGAAGGCATCCTGGCTATTGGAGGGACGTCTGAGCTGTCAAGCGAAGGCACACAACACTCGTTCTCTGGTAAGTCCTCCTGACATCACAGGCATTCATTTCTTCCTCTCTCCTGTTGTTTCTAGTGTAAATGCACAGTTCAGGTACAGATGCATCATTTAGCGTCGATGAAACCCTGAATATATAATATAGCTTATATAGCTTCCCCTGTTGTTTTGCTTTTAACTGGTGTTTGTGCACACTTTCAGAGGAGGAGCGATTTGCTTTTGTGAACTGGATCAACAGTGCCCTGGAAAAAGATCCTGACTGCAAACATGTCCTGCCCATGGATCCCAACACAGACTCTCTCTTCACATCTGTCGGAGATGGTATAGTACTCTGGTAAGAGATGCTGTATTCTCCTTTATCTGTGAGCTACCCCTCTGATATCACTGTCAGATACCTCCACATGGGAAATTACACGGTCAGCATGTTGAATCCTTTCTCCACAAAAATGAAATTCTTAATGTTACAAACTTCAAAATTTTAAATTTCCTGCATCAAACACTGCATCAAATGGCTGATGAAGAAAATCATGTGTTCTATACAGCAAAATGATCAACCTGTCAGTGCCAGACACCATAGATGAGAGGACCATAAATAAGAAGAAGCTGACGCCGTTTACAATACAGGTTAGTCAAAGTTAATGTTTTTTTCTTTTTTTCTTTTGGTCTGCCACATTTTATGCAAATCTTCTAACAGCTGATGCTTTGTCCCCACAGGAGAATCTCAACCTGGCCCTGAACTCTGCGTCTGCCATCGGCTGCCATGTAGTGAACATCGGTGCCTTAGACCTGAAAGCGGGGAAGCCTCACCTGGTGCTCGGCCTTCTCTGGCAGATCATCAAGATCGGCCTGTTTGCTGACATCGAACTCAGCAGAAATGAAGGTAGAGTCGCAGTTGAGATTGCCTGTTATATAGCACGTTCTTGAGTCTGCGCTCCTATCCTTTCCTGGTGTTTTTGTCAAGTAGCTTAACTGATCATTAACACCTGTCTGCAGCGCTGGCAGCCCTGCTGAGAGATGGAGAAACACTGGAGGACCTGATGAAATTGTCTCCAGAGGAACTGCTGTTACGCTGGGCAAACTTTCACCTGGAAAACGCCGGCTGGCAGAAAATCAACAACTTCAGCTCTGACATCAAGGTGGGTCACTGAACTCATGCGAAAGAGTAAACACCAGATGCAGGAGTGAAAGCAGCTGAAAAACCTCATCTGTGGGTTTTTGTGTACTTCTTTTAACACACTACCACAGCCGTCTATCCATACACTGCACCGAATGGTGAAAGTGTGTGTTTGCACAAACAAACTCAAATAAACGCCTCCACTGCTCCCAATAAAGTAGTGAATGAGTAAAGTCTATGGCTGACACTGACACAATGCCAAATGTTTATGAAGGGATTAAGATATTGTGTGTACACAAAATGTAAATAGGGCTTTTGTTACTCTGTTATTCCGCCTATATACCTTTGCTACTCTGTTATGGAAAGAGGTTTATAGTTTATATTTAACATATAACAAATGAAGAATAAAGGGAAACCACGGTACTACACATGAAGGACTATGTATGACTGAGTTTGCCCCACCCAAATGATCTGAATAACAGATGGTACGAAACAAAAAGCTTAATTAAATTAATCAACTTAGCTTTCATCATGCGACACAAAGTTACAATTATGTAACGCAGTGGAATTTCTTGTTCATTTATTCACAGAATTTTGATGGTTTTTTTCTGTTTGTTTTTTTTTTTTACATATTTTTCAGGACTCAAGAGCCTATTTCCACCTCCTGAATCAGATCTCTCCAAAAGGCACAGAAGAGGACCAACCCCGCATAGACATCAACATGTCAGGCTTCAGTGTAAGCAGTGATCATTGGCGCTCTCAGATGAGCATCTTCGCCGCTTTACGGTGTCTCTGATCGGTGCTTGTATGTTCTGTGTGTCGTTCAGGAGAAAGACGACATGAAGAGGGCAGAGGCCATGCTGCAGCAGGCCGACAGGCTTGGCTGTCGACAGTTTGTCACCCCAGCCGACGTCGTCAGTGGAAACCCCAAACTCAACCTTGCTTTTGTGGCCAATCTGTTCAACAAGTATCCAGCACTGACCAAGCCTGAGAACGAGGACATTGACTGGGGACTGTTGGAAGGTATGGAAAGTATTAGAGGTGTTTGACATCAAATATTGATGAATAATGGGTAAAAACTAAAAAAAAAAACTCATTATATTGATTATTGATTGAAAGTTGAATTATTAGAATCTCAGATCATGTCCCTTTGGCACAGCTTCTGAAGCAAATAACCCAGTAACCGTCATCATGCAGACGTTCATTGTTGCACAGACTTACTTTACTCTTTCCAGCTGGGACACGACAAACCAGAGCTGCAGAAATCCTGAATGTTGAATAAACCCAACTGTACGTCATAGTTTGTGCGTATAGGATCACATGGCTTCTCCTAAAACACTGACTGACAAAGCAGGTTTTCAGTGCCTGTAGCTCCAAAGCAGCCAAGCAACAGCCGGAGAAGAACCAGTTGTGAACAAACAGCCGCTGTTCATGGACTGACTGGCCTGCAGGCTCACTCAAAAATAGAAACTAACTTTAATGTGAGACTGTGACAACAAGACAAGTTTGTCTTCCTCAGAGACATTAGGGTCTGTTGTCTGTGTCAGATGGCTGAATAGAAGGCCATCAAAAATATCAAAATGACGTACTAGGCCTATTCAGCCCTGCATATTTAGAGGCACATTGAGCTGCCAACTAGATCACATGGAAATCCCCTCAATCCCATGATCCTTTGCTGTCCAGGTGAGACGAGAGAGGAGAGGACATTCAGGAACTGGATGAACTCCCTGGGAGTGAACCCACACGTCAATCATCTGTATGGGTATGTACCACACACATGTCTTTTTAAATTCACATCTAAATAGTTTACAGCTCTTAGGACATGGTATGTATTTCACATTGATAATAATCAATCATGCTCCTGTCTCCAGAGACCTACAGGATGCCATGGTTATCCTTCAGCTCTATGAGAAGATTAAAATACCTGTTGACTGGAACAACAAGGTCAACAAGCCACCTTACCCCAAGCTGGGAACCAACATGAAAAAGGTAATTTAGATCCCTTTGAATCATTATGAAGCAAGAAAAAAACGTTTCCTTTCACCAACTTTTCCATTTTGTGCCCATAGTTGGAGAATTGTAACTATGCAGTAGAACTGGGCAAAACAGCCAAGTTCTCCCTCGTTGGCATCGGTGGGCAGGACCTAAACGATGGCAACGCAACCCTGACTCTGGCACTGGTGTGGCAGCTGATGAGAAGGTGAAGCACAACTTCAACAGTAAAACTAAAGAAAAGAGTGAAATAGAAAAACATCTCCAAAAAAACAAAAACAAGAGCAAACAGAAATGGTGGCCTAACTTTAGGCCAAGTCTGATGAATTTCAGCACTTACATTAATTAAAACATTTAAGCCTGAAGTATTTTTTAAAAATGACGAACAAAAGTTGCTATCAAGGAAAAAAAAAATCAAAATGCTTTGGATACTTAGGCCTCTAAACAGCATTTAGTTTTTCAGTCAGTTTGTCTTTGTGTGGTATTTTAAAACATTACAATCACCATCTCTCTTCATTGTCATTGTGATAACTGTATATTTACTATAAACAATTTCCAGGCAGTTGGTAATTAGAAACCTCTATTACATGCCAGTGGTGGTGTTGGTGTGTGTGCGTGCATGTGTGTATGTGTTCCTCCAAATGAAGACCACATTTCCATGAACTCAGTCTGCCCCTGTCACAAGGATGTGTGTTGTGACATATTTTGTATTTTCGTGTCAGAGTTTCCACAGTTGGAGTGAGTCAAAAATCACAGCAATCACACAAGAAGAAGTCCGTTCTGTTTGAGATGACCATGTGGTTCTCAACATGAAAAATCCATAAGTAATCCCTTGAGTTCAGTTCATAAACAAGCTGCTTCTCTGCTCTTTTAGATATACGTTGAATGTACTGGAGGAACTGGGAGATGGAGAGAAAGTAAACGATGACATCATTGTAAAGTGGGTGAACAAAACGTTGGCAGAGGCTGGAAAATCAACCAAGATTGCGAACTTCAAGGTAAAGATCCTAGAGTGTCGATTACATTCAGATACTATAATACAATATTTAAAAAGCATCCAAGCTCTTTTGTAAAGCCTTTACTTTCCACTGCACCTCATGGTCTTCATCAGTGAGCAGAGCCAACTCGGATTTACAAGTTTACAATGTCACATGATAATATCTAGTCAAATATCTATCAAATATATCATTTCTCTGAGCCCGTTAAAGACTGTGAGGGGTTGTTGAGAGCTCAGACAGATCTAGTAAGTGGACCACTGAGGTCAGATCCTTACTGTATGTCTGCTGTGGTGATCAGGACAAGGAGATCAGCAGCAGTTTGGCAGTCCTGGAGCTGATAGATGCCATCCAGCCGGGCAGCATCAGCTACGAGCTGGTAAAAACCGGGAAACTCTCTGAAGACGACAAGCTGGAAAACGCCAAGTAAGAACGAAGCAGCTTTTTCTCTGTGTTTTTGATTTTAACGTGAACATTTTAGCAGTCTTAACCTGAGACAACCTCTCTGTCCTCTCCGCAGATACGCTGTGTCTATGGCGAGGAAGATCGGAGCACGCGTCTACGCTCTCCCAGAAGACCTCGTGGAGGTCAAACCCAAAATGGTGATGACAGTCTTTGCCTGCTTGATGGGTCGAGGGATGAAGCGAGTCTGAGAGAGACTGGGATCATTGTGACACTTGTAAAACTTGTACCCACAAGCCATTAGCATTTTGAAAGAGCTCCCCCAACTGAAGGAATGAAGATTTTTTTTTTCTTTCTTTTGTCTTTTGTTTTGTTTTTTGTTGAATGAGGATAATTGCGTCAGAATCATGAATTTGCATGTGTCCCTGCTTCTCTTGATTAACGGAGGGGTTTACTGAAGGATCGTTCACTGTCCTCTTATTTAATGTGGGTCAAAAATCCTAAAAAATCAGAAAGGGATGGGTCTCGTGTTAGAGAGGACACCTTGTTACTTTCATTATCCAGAACTCTTCATAAATGTATAAGAATGCTGTTTTTTAAAGCAAGTATGCATATTTACAGCTGCAAGGTTGTTTACATATTTTTACTCAGACTGATGAGTTAATTGTATCCTTGACTAGGCAACACACATTCCTGAATACCATGTAATGCTTGACAAGGCAAAAGAAAGAGAGAAGTCAGAGCAGTGGGATGTTTGGGTGAAGCACATGTTAAAAAAAACTGTTTTTAAAAAATCACCCAATCGTTCCCTCTCACGTAAATGAGGTACAAGCATGTCTTAATAACTGGCACCATAAACTTCTACATATCCGCACACAGAAGCCATACGGTCAGGTTATACCGCTGACCAGCTGATGTGCTGTCTGTGTGCTCGTACTCGTACATCTGTCTGTTTCTTGGGATTATTACATGAGGTAAATGCTGTTTCTGACCCGTCTGGTCGTTTTTGTTTTCGTCTGTCATGTTGGATGAGGAGCAGGCTGACTGGACTCTCCTGGCTTCCGCTGTGCCTTCTTCTTCTTCTTCTTCCCCTTTGTATTCAACATTACCAAATATAAACAGTAACTTCATTCCAGGTATCTTTATGATATTCTATGACAAGTGGCCAAATTGTATTTGGTCTCATTCTCATGTCTACTCTTTAAGTGCTTTACATGTAACAATAAATATGACTTTGGAAAAGAGTTGACCATTGATTAATTTGTTCAGCTGCTGATATCCTGATCTGAGCAGAATGGATAATTGACTTTTTCTTTTTTTGTTCATGTTTTTGTTTTTTTGTCACTTTTAAGCCAAAAACATTTAAACCTCTGTGTTTCCCCAACAAACTCCACCTGCTGAAACAGCTTGTGTGAAAGCTCCACAACAGCAACTTAATTGACCTGAGAGTTTGGAAGAAGCAGCTGGAGGAGCAGCAGGTACATGCGTCTTCAACAGAAACTCTGTTGACACACGCTTTTCCCTCTCTGTTTTTACAGCTCTCTGCTTCTCCTTTCTCTTATCTCACGTTCTGTTAGTGTCACTGCAAACACACTTTATGTTCTTCCCTCTGTCTTGTTGTAAAACTCACTACCTGTTTACAATTGCACGTCATAAAAATATGTACATCTATCGTGCCCCACCTCCCTTCTGCTTAGTCAAGTTTACCCAAGAGGAAAAAGAGCAGGACTGAGCCCAATAATGTTGGTATTCCTATGATCATTTAAATGGACTTATAACGTGTTATAAGTTGAAAATCTGAGGTGTGTGTTTTTAGCTCTTTGTCAGTGTTGACAGATGTGATTTCAGCAGTGATGTCGTCCGGTGGGTACAGTCAGTGGCAGATCATAGTTCTCTGCTCACTGGTCTGAAAGGCACTCAATCCTCTGGGCTTCAGTCCCTTAAGAGATTCTCATGAATTCTGTCGTCCAGTTTTCCAAGGATCTGATTAAATCTGCCAGGCTCTGTCACAGAGCTGGATGATGATGATGATGAGGAGGAGGATGAGGAGGTCGTCTCCTGAGGCTTTCATCATCTGGTTTTTCAAGCTCATTTGCAGCAGAGAGAGTGTGTCTGTGTGGTGTTGAGTGAAGAGTTTGGAGCTTCAAACCACAAACACCTGAGATCATTACAAATAATTAAAAATCCTAAACATGTCCTGAATTTGAATGAATAGAAGAGAGAGGAAGATCTGAAAAAGACCAAGTGTCATGTCCAAACTGAAGATGAAAAAAATCAACAGCAATCCTCTCATTTCTGTAAATGAACAAAATATCAAGGCAAAGGGACAGAAATGTGAAAAAATAAATTCTCTGAATTTTCTCAGATATTTTTTTTTAAATAATTTCACTTCTTTTGGCATCAAACATTTTAAATGACTGAATTATTTTAAGTAAATGTCAAGAGAATGGTCTATAAAAGAACATAAAACACAGAATATCAATAAATGACCATATCAGAAAATGCATTTGAAATAATTGAAATACAGAATGATGAATATTATATAATAGTAGTATCAGTAGGGCAACCTGTTGAACTGGCTGTTTGCTGTTTCTCATTATTCTCGCTAAGACGAGTGGAGGAGCGGCACCAGCAACACTTTGTCCCAGAAGACTCCTCGGTCTAAAGCTGACATCTGGGCTTGAAACCTTTCAGAGACTTCCCCGCCCTCAATCCCCCATCCTGCCAAGCGTCCTGCTGGGACAAGGGGAGCACACTCCAACAGGAGCATCACAGAAAATCACAGGAAATGTTGCAACAGCCGGACTTGTGATTTTATTTTATTTTTTTCTTCAGCAGCTCTGGATGCAGTTTGGGTTTTCCTCTCGTAACTCTGAGGATCTGACTGAGGATGGATTAGCTGGGAAATAGCTGCTCTGGGTGTGTCTGTGCAAAGTCACCATAAGGAGTTTATTGGAGTAACTGAAGGAAAGTAAGAAGGTAAGAAGAAAGATCCTTTATTTATATTTTTTATTGTAGCATATTAATTTTATTTTTTGATGCTTATTTGCCTCTTTTGCTAAAGATAAAACTCAACAAGAAATGATCTTCTAAATTAAGATATATACTTTTAATATAACACAAGAAACTAAGATTCATTTGATCTAGTATTTCCTGTCTAAGATGAAGTGAACAGAAGCTGTCTCATATATTTTCAAGTATTTATTAGAAATAATAATAATAACTTGTAATTTGGTCTTAATTATAAAGACAATATGAATTTTCCTTTGTGAAAAACTCACCTTAAAATATTGATAATGTATTTACTTTATTATTGACAAAATTCTCTCTTCATTCTTCACAAATGTTAAATTGTTTCATCTATAAATACAATAGATTAAAATTTGTACAAAATTACATTGTTCTAAGAAACTTCCTTTAAATCACTGGGACATATAGACCCATACAATAAAGTGTTACCAAAATAAAAGTCCGACAGCTTTTTTTCCCAGTAATATTTGAATTAATTTGAAGGTGAATTACCTGTTTTCACATCCTCCATATTACCCAGCAGCACCCAGCAGCTGTCGCGCAGTTATAACACGTACACCCTGGTTTCCTAAGTGATGCGGCTCCTGAGGGAGAGCAGCTGATTGGCTCACTGAGCCGCAGAGCTTTAGACCATCCGTGTGTGTGTTTTCGTTAATGATCCACCAATTAGTCACACAATGGTAACAGTCGTCTAAACATCTCATCACCTGTCTGTGCTGCAGGGGGAGGAAGTGGTTCACCTGCCCCGTGGTTTTTCTTTTTTTTTGGGTGGGGGGCTGCTCTTTGCGGATGATGAACCTTCACCACCTTAAAGTGTATTTACAACAGTCTGCATGTAACCGCACTGAGTTTCTCTTGTAGCTGCTTCAGTCACCACAGTAACCACCCGCTGTGTGATGATGGACCAGTTAAGGGACTGTGGCAGACAATCCCAGTCGTCCCCCTGTCCCCTGACGATAATCTGTCATACGCACCATAAACACTGAGGCTCCCTGTGAACTATAAACACTTTCCTCTCCTGCCACAGCGTCACTGTGCGAAAAGTCGACTCCAAACATGTTCAGCTCTTCAAGTCACATAGAAGAAGAGAAAGAAGTGTCTTTCATGTGAGTGTTGATCCAAAGAGTCAGATCTGAAGATGACGGGCCAGGCGGCCGAGAGGGGCCGGTCACCCCACAATCTGTCAGTGAAGACCACCCTGGAGGAGGAGATCGAGAGAGCTGAGAGTATTCTCAGCAGGTGAGGAGGACAATGTCATGTGTCATTATGCACTTTGAGAGAAGCTGATCTGGTCCTTTTCTGGAGATTGTTTTTACTTTGTTTCTCCCAGGGTGCCTTCTGTCTGTGATGACACGTCCTCAGAGCTGCAGAGAGTCGCTGCTCTCGACCCCCACGGAGGCAACTCCAGGAATTCTTTTCAAAGGAATGGAGCTATCTCAAGGTAAAAACTGTGACTGCCTCCTTTACAAAGGTCTGAGAAACTGACTGATCGGAGAAAGTGATGTGTTATTGTGTTGCTTGTTTCCCAGTGGGTTGACAAAAAAGTGAAATAATTCCATAAAAAACCAAAGGAATAAGCCGTGAAACAAGTGTTTTACAAGGTTTATAGCCTGAAAGTCTCTGTCTCCGAAGTACTTTTTATGTGTGTGATAAGGAATATGTAGAGATCCAAATAGGTTACAGAAAAAAACAGAGAAACTTCTGGATGTGAAGACAATCGTCCTTTTCTTGAGGGATGTTTCTCAGATTCAATGGCAGAATCGATTCAACCAGTGAAAGCAAATAAAGCTAAATGTTATTCAATATTTTCAATGAACCCAACTGGTTTTAGTGAAAAAATAAGACATTCCAGATAAATCTCACAGTCGTCTAGTTCATTTTCCTGATGGAAAAGACATCAGACATTTTTGTCATCACCCTTTCACTTGTCCCACTGCAGCTGGTTAATCCTCTTCCTGGTGTGGCTGTACAATAATAACATGTTTTATCACTTTGCTTTTAATAAGCAGCTTCTACAAGTTGTTTTGACTGAAGCTTCAATTCACACATGATGTTTCGTTTTCAATGTGTGTGTCAGACTGGTGAGCCTGGTGGTGAGGCTGAGGGAATGGGCACACAGGAGTCTGATGGAGGAGGAGGAGCGGCCAGACTCCTTTCTGGAGCGTTTCCGTGGCCCCGAGCTGAGAATGGCCCCAAGCCGCACCAGCAACACACAACCAGACGCCAACGGCAACAATGCCAAAGGGACCTTGAAGTACGCCCGCCTACCGCTCTGAACTATGACTATGCGCTTTGATGAACACTCCAGTAGATTACACTGGATGATCATTTGTCTGTGTAGTACCACATTTTTTAACAGTTACAATGTTGCTCATCACCTCACAACTCTAGTTTATAGAGGTCACAACAGAGCAAATCAGATGGGTATTTAGATCTTCAGGGCAAAAATGAGGCCCCAAAGGTCCCGGACAGGTCTGAAGAAAAAAGACATTTTGATTAAAGAGGTTTTGATTAAATTCTGTTTTAGTTTGAAGGTCATAGCTCATGTTGTTTTGTATGTAATTGCAACGTAAGACTAGCTTTGCAAAACAATATAAAAACAAAACAAAACTTAAGAATGACCACAAACAAAAGTGGTTGAATAAAGGTATTTATTGCAGAGGTATTGTTTTGCATCGCTTTATATATTTGCAGCGATATGCACCACTTCACTGAAACAGATTATTTCTCCCCCTGCTTTCAGGAAAAAGTGGGATTTGTTTGTGGTGTCCCCATCCGACAATGCCTACTACCGGTGGTTGTTTGTCATCGCCACTGCGGTGCTGTACAACCTGTTCCTTGTTGTCGCAAGGTAATAAGACCACAGTTGTTATCTGTTTAGGTCCTGCAGCCTCCAGAGACTGGTGATAGATGAAGTGAACAGACACAGTGTCAACTTCTTCAGCTGGGGCAGTAAATCACTGTTCTGTTTGTATCCACAGGGCGTGCTTTGACAAGCTACAGGTGGGCAATTACATCTGCTGGCTGGTGTTGGACTACATCTCTGACACTGTGTACATTATGGACACTTGTGTCCGACTTCGCACAGGTAACTTCTAAAATATGGCCTCTGGTATCAAGACACAGTGGTAGTGCTGTGTCTCTAATGTGCAGACTGTGTGCGATTTAAGACAGTGACTTTTAGTTTTAAAACAATCAAACAATCAAACTTTATTTGTAAAGCACCTTTGATACAGGAAGCAGATCAAAGTGCTTTATATGATATACAATTAAAAAATAAGGAAGGAACGAGAAGTAGGAGAAGAAGTAAAAAAAAAACTTATATGACTTATATGATATGTATCTATATACAACCCATATGCTGCTGGAAACTAGGTAAATGACAATAGTGACTAGACTGAGATAGCACTAAAAGGTCCTCCTTAGAAAGCCAGATAATGAATCCCTGTAAGTCTGTCTCTACAAGTCACACCTGTCATATAACCCAGGTAATCTGATCCATTGTGGGTCTGAAAACATTTTTCTCAATCTGTTTTTTTTCTCTCTCTCTCAGGGTTTCTGGAGCAGGGTTTGCTGGTGAAGGACCACGCCAAGCTTCGAGACAGCTATGTCCGTACACTGCAGTTCAAGCTGGACGTGTTGTCCATCCTGCCTACTGACCTGGCCTACATCTCCACTGGCATCCACACACCACAGGTCAGGTTTAACCGTCTGCTGCGCTTCCCACGCATGTTTGAATTCTTTGACCGCACTGAGACACGCACCAACTACCCCAACATCTTCCGCATCTGCAACTTGGTGCTCTACATCCTGGTCATCATTCATTGGAATGCCTGCATCTACTACGCAATATCCAAGTCTTTGGGATTTGGCTCGGACACTTGGGTGTTCCCAAACATCTCCAAACCTGAGTACTCCACACTGACCCGGAGTTATGTGTACTGTCTCTACTGGTCGACTCTGACGCTTACCACCATTGGAGAGATGCCTGCACCTGTACGAGACGAAGAGTACCTATTTGTGGTGTTTGACTTTCTCGTCGGGGTGCTGATCTTTGCCACAATTGTGGGAAACGTTGGCTCCATGATCGCCAACATGAATGCTACCCGTGCTGAGTTTCAAGCCCGGATTGATGCCATCAAACACTATATGCACTTCCGCAAAGTCAGCAGAGAACTGGAGACGAGGGTCATTAAATGGTTTGACTACCTCTGGACCAACAAGAAGGCAGTGGACGAGCAGGAGGTGTTAAAGAATTTGCCAAACAAACTGCGGGCTGAGATTGCCATCAACGTCCACCTGGAGACTCTGAAGAAAGTGCGGATTTTTCAGGACTGCGAGGCAGGACTGCTGGTGGAGCTTGTGCTTAAACTACGACCACAGGTCTTCAGCCCAGGAGACTACATCTGCAGAAAGGGCGACATAGGTAAGGAAATGTACATCATCAAGGAGGGGAAGCTGGCTGTGGTGGCCGATGACGGGGTCACACAGTACGCTCTCCTCACCGCTGGCAGCTGCTTCGGGGAAATCAGCATCCTGAACATAAAAGGCAGTAAAATGGGAAACCGTCGGACAGCCAACATTCGCAGTTTGGGTTATTCTGATCTCTTCTGCCTCTCAAAGGACGACTTGATGGAGGCAGTGACCGAGTATCCAGATGCTAAGACTGTACTAGAGGAGAGGGGCCGAGAGATTCTGATGAAGGAGGGTCTGTTGGACGAGAACGTAGAGAGCGGTGGGCTGCAGAAAGAAGACACAGAGGAGAAGGTGGAGAGGCTGGAGGCCTCTCTGGACACACTTCAGACTCGCTTTTCGCGTCTACTCAGTGAATATACACACACTCAGCAACGGCTGAAGCAGCGCATCACTCTACTGGAGCGGCAGCTGAATCAAATGGACTGCGGCGCAGATGCAAACCAGGACATGGATGCATATGTAGACACGGTCAATGAAGCAGACCCCGTGTCTGTTGCCCATAGAGACAACTCTCCACATTGTAATCATGTGCAAACTGAGGAGAGGAAGAGCCCAACAACAAAACATTAAGAGTCCCACTGCGGAGATTTGAGATTTCCTGAAGTACTTTGATTCAGACTCATTAAGAGTGTAGAAAAAAAACACCTCATGACATCCCAAACTTCCTTTGAGAGAAAGTTTAGTTGAGTGTAAAGAGACATTTGTGTGTCAATAAACAAGAAAAGAAAGCTGACAACGCTGCTGTGCTCATGCAGTCTTTGGCTTCTTACCTGTGCCAAAACCAGTGAGTTGAGTGTGTTTAATTGATTCTTTACTTCTCTAACGATGCTGTATCAAGGTATGGAGAACACATCAAAAAGAAAAGCCAGAGTGCAAATTTAAATGTCAAATAAAAAAAATAAAAATCAATCGTACATTTTTCAGACCATAACCTTAAAAGCTCTGAAAAGTACAGGTTGGTAGAGTTTTGGGGTCATTCGTAAACACCTTGTGTTTGGTTGCATCAGCAGAGGGATTCAGTTCTCTTGACATATATTGTCCTAGCGCCCTGAACACCTTGTCTCTTGCTGCCTCTCCTGGGATAAACATCCGAGGAGAGATGGTAGAAGGTGATTTGCTGGGTTCACATACACAAACAATTATTTTCCAGTGTCCTCTTTTTCCAGGTTAGATCTCAGTCTGAGATACTGAGATGATTATCCTACCAAATGTTGGCGTGTGTGGGACATTGGGTTCTTGCATAGAAAATAGTTTTCAAATCTCATGGACCAGCGCACCTGCAATTTGCAGTTGTTTCTGTTTTTCAACTGTGCATTGATTTGTGTGATATTTTTTATTTGCTTTAAAGTTTACTTTGCCAGTCTTTTATTAAAATTAGTTTGTATTTGTTTACATACTTTCTCCCATCTCTATTACAAACTTAGTCTGTGAATTGAGGGACTGGGGATTTTCCAGTTATTCAGCCCTGCACATTCCAGGATACAAGTGAACCACATGAGCAGTGATGATAAGCACCGCTGGAACAATGCCTCTGCAGCAGAGCTGGCTCTAATAAAGAGGCAGGACGTAATGAGTGCATATCCCCTGCAGCCCCTTAAGGAGTGGGAGGGATAAAGTGTTAAAATCTCCAGTTACCTTCTGCAGGCTGGTCAAACAGCATGCATGTTTGTTAGGTTTTGTACCAGATTAGAAAGGAATGACAGATCCAGTTCTTGATTGAGTCATATCTTTGAAATGTTTTGTCAGCAGCACATGAGAATTGTAATTTTGGCCTAAATGCACCTTAGTATGAGATGAAAAGATGTGGCCTACATTTGACTGAAAAGATGAATGTTTTACTACATTTTCATGTAAGAATCAGCCTAAAGAATATTTTAAATCCATTAGAAATTATGGCAGCAACAGCTCAGTTAGTGTTTCATAGATAACAACGATTGTGACACTTTCCAGAATTAAAAAAAATTGATTTAACAGGAATTTGTAGAATTTAGGAGACATATTTTCGACATCAACAAGAAGTGAAGTGTTGGACACTGTCCATTGAGATGTGGTTAGCAGTAATGTCATGTATTTCCATGCACCAATCAGAGTATAGCAACATTTGAATCACTATCTGATGAGAGATTTTAAGCTCCAAACAACCCCACACAGTCCTGATGAAACAGATTAGTTGAGTTGTTGGATGTAAGACTCATATAACCTTCCTTGTTGCATTTGTAGTCATGAACATTTAATGTAGGAGATAAATTGTTACTATTTGGAGTGCATTCGAGAGTGCAAAGTTGTATATGACAACATAGGGATTTGGAAATCAGTGTGCACTACATGCAGCTGTTTGTCATGTTAAGTTCATTTAAGTGAACATGCTGCTCCATCTGCACATACACTGTTGTCGGCTTCATTCAGCTCACTGAACAGGTGCACTCTTGACCCTTCCCCCCCAGCTCCAGGCAACCCCCTACCACATCAAACTTTTGCCACCATGTGTCGTGTGTACAGGACAACTGGTGCAGGCTGTCAATGGGGCCTTCTGTGCATGAGAGGAAGAAATAACATGAAGCCTATCAGAGCAGGACAGTGTTTACTGGAGTAAATATGTACCAATATGTACATCTGTTCATAACATGTACCAAAAGTATAATGTTGTTGTAAACATTGACCAAGTGCTGGGGACTGTCAAAATATAAAAGCAGAAAAAAAACACATTACAAATGATATTTTCTTGAATATAACTATATTGTTTGTATGTTCAAAGAATAACAGCTTACAAACTGCATCTGAAAATCAAATTTGGAGAAATCATCCCCCGATCACAGGGATTCACACACTGCACAGAGTGAATGTATTTACTGTGTATGACAAAGTGTGACAGCAAAGGTAGCCGCCTCCACAGTAAACACATCTGTTTATTTTTCTTTAATGTGTCAAGTTAGGACAAATATTTCAACAGAATGCATCACTGCTTAAAATACTGTAGGAGACCATATGATTTCTCCCGTAATAACTGTGATTGAATGTAAAGATATAGAGGAAAACGGTGCAGGGCTGCTCATATGTATCGTGGAGGTGGAAGACCGCAACGTGGCATCTGCGGTCTGTGCACTGATTGGCTGAGAGTACCCACTGGGACAAATGTGCCTGCTAGCGCATTCGCATGTGCAGGCTGTGCTTGGGTCCATCCACCCGCTCCAACTTCTCAAAGTGTTTCCTAGCATTACGGATATTGATGAGAGTGGCTGCAGATGCTAGAAAATAAAAACATGGTTTGTTATTATTATTATTTTTCTTTGGCTTTTGTTAACTATACACAGAAAATGGCTATTTTAACTACTTACGAATGGACGGGTCTGACATGATGACCATGACATATGTGTTGGAGGTGAAGACGTCAATGAAGGCCGCAAAGTTAGAGTTCCTCACTTCCATACTTTGGAAAGAGGCTGCAAGCTTACTGTAATAAAAACATGGAAAAAAGAAATCAGAAACCTGATAAAAATGCTTAAGGTGGTGTCAGCAGTGAGTGTTGTGTTTCTGCAGCTTGAACTTACCTACAGCTGAGTTTGAACTGCTTAATAATGTTACTGATCTTCTCAAACCGGTGAGCATCGCGCTGCTCTTTGCACTGATAGTGGGAGATCACCTGCGTTTACAAAACAACGTGTAAAAATAACAAGAAATGATTCTGATTTCTAGATCCACATATTCTGCCCAGATGCTGTGGTGCCAAAGGAAGCAGCTGCTCTCACCAGGAAGGTGGCTCTCTCAAACAGAAGGACTTCATCTGCCTCAATGATCTGTGCAAAATTTCTCAGGTTTGTCTCCAGCTGCTGGACGTTGGGGATGAGCTGGTACACTATGCTGGACCAGGCCTGTAAAAAAGAATAAAAATGTCTCTTAGAATAATCAACTTCATCCACTAACGATTCAATATTCAGTCAGGCAGATTCATGACCTTATACAGGGTTTCATCCCAGATCGACGTCCTGAAGCATGTGCAGGCCAAAGGCCTGGAGAGTCTCTTTAGATCTTCTTCGCGTTCTTTGAAGATCTGTAAAAACAGTTCATACAGCCAGTCAAGTCAGTGGGTCACAGGAAACCAAGGACATGACTCACATAACACAAATCAACTTCACAGAACCTTATCTATTAAAAATATAAAGGGGCAGTTAATAATTGATTAATAAACTCAACAATATTACGTTTATCTTTTACAGTTATCTGAAGAATTCCTGTCTCTCCAAATGTTTTTATATTGTGGGTTTTCATCCATTTTCTATGCCTTCCCCATTTTGCAACTTAAAACAATAGCATATTAAAAAACAACATGTGATTTGATGCATACATGACGTTACCAGCAGCCTTACAGCTGTAATATTTTAGAAATAATATCATAGAATATTTATTCTGCTTAAAGGGTCACTGATCGGTGACCACTTTGAGTTGATGTTACTTCTATGTAAAATTAT
>OMNW01010664.1:78707-92837 GCA_900303245.1 Selene dorsalis
TAACAATACATAACTTCATTTAATTATATTAATTTAAAAGAAATAGATAATGCGCCTTTGAAGGTTGTCATAACTTTTATTAACTTATAAGTCTCTCTTTTTTGCTTTTTCTTTGCTTTTTTGCACTTCACATAGTGTTGTCGATGCAGTGCATCGATGGATGCACAATGGAATTAATGCAGTGCTACATTTCCTGGCTGGGGCCACCAGAGGGCGTTCAACAGACATGTTTTCTTATAGAGTCCCTACTTTGTCAACAACGTGTGACAATTGTGGATGAATATAAGGTCTCATAATACGGCCAAGGTGCAAGTCACGCGTCAGTTTACAGACTGACACACCAGTGAAACAGTTTTTGCCCCACAAACTGCTTTTAAATGTGGTGGATAAAACTATCAATACATAAAATACTTCAAGATTGTTGTGACAGCATATCTTTCTGTATTTTTCCAGCTGATGACTGTTGTCAGTTAAAAAAATGTATGATTTAACTATAAATTCAACATCAGCAAGGCCTCATTCATTGTAGAAGACAGACAGACAAACAAACAGACTTCTCATGCATTGATACAGGTAGTCTAATATGAAACATGGTATGTATGTGTCTAGGTGCATAGTAGCACTACATCCTGAGAATGAAAAGGAGGCGATCAAATGTACAGTACATGATGTACAGTATTACGTCAACACTTCAAGATTATGAAAGGTTTCACCTGCTTTATCTACAGAGTTTACAAGGCCTGCCCTTAATTAAGTAAATTCCACATATTTATGCAAAGGAATGCTTGAATAACCAGATATGATAATAGCTTACTCGTTGCCCTGCAGGTCTTGCAAATCTCTCAGTAAACATGATTCAGCTGAAGAAAAGTCAGATGTTTTTCTTGCACAGAAAAACACATTTAAAAGCCCACAGCTCTGATTTCATCTGCATGCAGTGCAGCAGAATATTCAAAGGTTGTGTTGGAGTAAGGACGACTTCTTGAAGTGAGCTATGGTCATCAAGATCGCAGCAGCAACACAGAGACAGTTGTCCCTTGAGGAGGAAATGAGAGATGCCACTGGCAATGATGTAGTCTGAAATAATGTCACACAGGCGAGAAAAGAGCATATTACATATTCAACAATTTGAACCATATTTCTGAAAGGATGTGAATGGTCACTACTAACTGCACTTTTAATATCAGATGTTGGGGGGTCAATATGATCTTTCATCTCCCATTCATCCCAGGTTTAAAGTGCTAATCTGTTGCAACAGAAAAATACACTGCAATTTCTGCAACGTGATGGCACCTGAGGTATACATTTTTGTAATTTATTGTTTTTCAAAATTGAGATTTTACTACAGAGCAGAGATTTATGTTAAATTGCTAAAAATTAGAAGTTAATTGAAAAGGCAAAGAGTTAAAAGTATTATAAAATTTTATTGTTTACTTTCTGTGTGTAATCTCCTAACTGTAACCCATTCCCAAGCAATAAGTGAAAACACTTTAGATGACCAGACAAACATGTGGGCTAGTCATCCAGTATCTTCTTAAAATATTTGTCAGAAGTAAAATACAACAGATCAACTCAAAAACTATATTCACCAGTATGAAGGGGAAGGTCTTTTACACTCTGATACCAGGAAGAGAAAATGCATATACATTTTCTGCAATCATGCAAAAGCTGAATTCTGTCATCCAAAGCCTTAAGCTTACACACCATAAGTATATGACGTTGGTTTATATATAATATACATGATAATAATTGGTTTAATTCAAATTATTTTAATGTATACAGTTCTTGAGTATTCATAATTAACAATAAAGTTAAATTAGTTCTTCTTTATTGGTAATTATGTATACTTAAAGAATACATACATCCCCCATACCCAACACCTCTATTAATTTAAGGTGTCCAAAGAGTAATTCTTATCGCTGTGAGGTTATCATCATCATCAACACAGAACCAACAAGGGCCATGAACTAACAAACAAAAAAAGACACAGTAGCTCCTCAAGAGAGACACACAGAGATGTAAAGAGGAGAGAAGATGTGATATAACTCAAAGGTGTTTGGGACTTATGTTCAGGTAGTGTACAGGTGTTTTTAGTGCACTGCACTGCAGATGTCCTTCACATTTGATCTCTGAGTTTGGCGAGTCTTTGAGAGAGTTCATCCTTTGGACAAGAGAGAGCAAAGAAAGACACAAGAGAAAAAACATGAGCACAAGTCATCTGGAGAACACATTTCATCAGGCTTTTGGCAAAATCGCTGTTTGACAAATACAGTTTAAATCTCATTTCTGCAATGACAAAGACCTGTGTAAGTAATCAGGTTCATGTAGCAGTAACAGGAGTGAGGTTTTTATGTAATAAAAAAGCTACTTAAGCTTGTGTGACTGGACTGTAAAACAAGGATGTTGTGGAAAGATAGTGTACCTGCTCTGCAGAGGCAACGCTGGTACCCACTGATCCTGTCTGTCCCTGGGGGAGCTCCATGTTCAGGTCCAATCTAAAACAGGATGCACACACCACCTCTTACTCTTAGATAGACACACTAGATGCACTGTAGTTGCTTACAATGTACTGAAAAATGCTTTCAAATTAATTGCAGTGACAACTAGAAAACACACTTTAATGTATACCCGCACTTTATGAATGCATGTTTCTATCACAGTAAGTGCAAGGCGATCAGGTAAAGACAGAAAGAGCTTAGTCAATGCTTGTTATGGTGTTAGAGCAATATATGTGAGCTCACAATATTGAGACAAATTAAAAGCTTACCCTGCTTCATCTGCCATTTCATGCAGCAAGGACTCCACTTGATTCTGAAAAACCCAGTCAACAAATAATACATTAAATACACAGTGATTGTGTTTGTGTTTAAATCAGCCAGACAACAAGACAGATTGTGAAAAGGGCAGAGAAACGTACCTGTGGTGTTGTGAGCGTTGTTGTGCTGCTCATGGTGTCCTCCATTTGGGCTGTCTGAACATCCAGAGTTTCAAACTGGCGTTCAAATTTGTCCATGAGAGCTGAAATCTGAAAAAAAGAGAATTTGATGAATTGTTTGGTGACTCAAAGACAAAAGACAATATTGTTTTCATGTGTACGTAACACTACCTTTTCCAGATTCATACTCTTCAGAGTGGAATCCATGCCCTTCACCACTCCCGCCATAGATTTTGTGACCTGTGAAAAGAAATAAAGAGATTACAAAAACAAGCTCTCTAAAGTCTGAAATGCCAATCTACAGTCTGTGGGTGATTTTCTCAGTCTACATCAGTTTGCAGTGACTCTGTTTTCAGTGTACCTGGTTCATTGTAACTGCAGTTTGGACCCTTGCTGCCACTGCATCTACACGAGCACTCATCCTCAGGAAGTTTACAGACTGGTTCTTCTGTCTGATGGCGTTCTCTGCGTGGATCCTGGCCACTTCCATGTTCCCCTTCTGGATAGCCTAGAGACCACAGAGACAAAATGAAGTTTGGACATCAGTCAGGGGCCTCCAATAATGTACTATTTTGATGACTGGATTCAAAAGTGGAACTTACTTTCTTGACTTTAACCTTCTCTGCTTTTTCCTCTTTGTCACATTTCTTGGAGTTTCTTTGGAGTTCTTTGGCAGCAAACTTTAAATTGAAGAGTTGTTCTGAGATGTGCAGTTAAAGAAGAAAACGTGCAAAAAAAACAATAAACGACAAGCACGTCGGGATGACCACTTCAATTACTTTTAACATACTTAACATATGTGGGTTCTGTGGGTTTGGCATGAGGGGATGGCAGTAGTTCTCATTTATCTCATCTGAAATCCTGTAAGAAATGTGTTTGGTCAAGACCAGCGAGACCAACAATGACCTGTGGGCCCCCGTAGAGGCCTATAGTGTATGTGCATCATTTCGTAACTTGTTTAAGCAGCATTTTAAAGTATTAAATTGCTTCAATGCTCTATCACTTCAGTTAACACTGTACTTGAGTGGTGTACAGACATATTCATAGGGTTACATCAATTCACGAGATGGCTACAGTATCTAAAATCAGATCCAGAGAACTGTTGGCAGTGAAGCTGACCACATAAAGGAGAGCACTGTTACCTCGAGTTCAGACATCTGGATCGTTAAAAGAAAGACTGGAGAATCTCTACAAATTTACAAAAAATTTAATTAAACTCTGAGCCTGGAGCTTTTCAGGTCCCTTAAGTGTCAAGGAGTCTACAGATGTCTGAGAATTTGTACCTTAACAGGTTTACAGTAGGGCAATAAATACACCATGCTGGCATATCAATGTGTATATCATCCTAAAAAGAAAAACTTTAATACAAAGACAGGAAAAAGACAGGAATACTGAAAAATTATCTCAGTATTGGAGTCAAAAATCCCAAATCTGCCAAGCTTCAGTCTGCAATTTAAAATAGCTGCAGAGACACATACAGATTATGCAACTGTTATTATTGGAGTTCCCTTTAATCTTTAGTGATTACCATGAGACCTTAAATAGTGTTGTGTTAAATCAAGGAGAGTCATGATACGGTTACCAGAAACGAGACACACGAGTTGATAACTTCATTGTTAAGAAACACACTGACTACTTGGTCAAAGTGTACATTACCCTGTGTTAGTTGTGGGGTATTTCCAACCATTAGCTTTCCAGGCCCCAACCTCGACTCGACTCTATTATCGACGCCTACGGTCGACCAGGAAGCGTCAGTGTTATTCGAAAAGGCAGCTTTTGTGTTTTGGGGGTATATTTTTTTTAACTATTTATCGTTGCTTCATTCGTCTGTCACAAATACATCGAACCAGCACTGTCATAGCCCACCGTGTTGTGGTAGCTCACCGAGCCCTCGTATTGACGTTACACCACAGTCTCGCCTCCCTTTCTCACCGCTCTTATAAAGGATACTCTCCATGCTCGGCATCTTGAGGCGGCTCTTCGAGAATCCAACGGTTACTCGGTCGAATCTAAACGGACAGAGCACAACAGATAGTTTACTAAAGCAAAAGTTGTCCGTGAAACTTCAGCTGTCTCTCGGGTTTCGGTCTTCGCCTTTGCTCGCACTTCCTGGTGTCTTACCAAAATATGAACAACGTCATTGTCACGTGGTGGTGGTATTCCATTCGACGTCACGAGGAAGCTGCCCCCCCCCTTCCCCTTCGCAAAATGTGAATGAAAAGAAGAAAAAAAACAACAACTAACCGTTAACATTCAAACACGACAACGCTAACGTCTGTCAACCGCGTGTCTTCGGTGTTGTTTATATGTAGGTGAACACAGTCTGATAAATGCGGTGTTTTTGCGGCGGAGTGGTGGGCGGTGAAAGCGGCTGATTGATGATTAGATTTACGGTGTGGATCACGGCGGGGAGAGAGGATGACTCACTCCGTCTGATGTGATGTTCACCCCGCAACAGCAACCTCGGCAGTGCGGTGGCACGCCGGTGGTACAGCATGACATTTCGGTGCGGCAAACCAATAAAAGACAAACTTTATCAAACTGCTCCGATGACAAACATACATTGCTTGTTTAAAACTTGAGTAGTCGTCGCTTGGTAGTTAGACCAGAGCACGAGCGTCGTGATTTACCGTAAATTTCGTGACGCCTGATTGCCATGGAAACAGTGCTCCTGTGCTGAGAGGAAACTGTCCGCGTTAACTTCAACATCAACCTCTCCAACAGGGTCGGATAAACCTGTTGGGTACCTCACTGTTGATTTATTTTCCTCTGTTGCTGGTCTGGCTTTACTTTCCATTTTAATTTCCCCCAAAAACCGGGTGAGTTTTTCCTTTCTTTTTCTTTTTTTGTGCGACTGTTGTGTTATTGTGTGTCATTCTGGCCAAACGCAGATAACCTTTCTGTTTTTCTCTACAGTATATTAGACAGTTCCTTCCACAATATCAGCATGTTAATTTACTCTGGCTGGTTGTCAACTTGTGAGCTGCATTCATATATTTCTACGAGTAATACAAAATACAGATTCTTTGCTCATTTTGAACTAATTGCGGATTTAGTTAGTTGCAACATTTTGAGTTCAGGGGACAATATATAATGGCTGTGGTGAAGCACTGAAGAACTAATAGTCTGTGAAAAATGTTGACGGTCATGGCAGCGTTTTAAAATGTCCATCAACATACATGTCTCCACATCACGACAATCCATAGGCTGAATAAAACAGCGTGTAATGTGAGCAGGCGTACTGATGAAACATTTGTTGAAAGTCACGACCCTAAACGCAACCTGAAGTGGTGCATTTAGTGTCGTTTTTTTCTTGCTCGCAGGGAAAGAATCCAGGAGAGCCAACGAGTGATGCTTCATTCAGTGGCTGTATGACTCATATAGTCTTATCTATAAAGAAGCCAAGAGGCAGGAGAGCAGTCCTGCTGCAGGACCGAGCTGATGTAACTCGTGAGATTCACTAGAGGCTGCTGTGGGCCACGCTTCCCTGTGCCCCCGAAATACTGTCATCCACTGACAGCATTTACACTGATGACCGCCAAATGTTAACACGGGCTCTGCAAGCAGCAGGATGTGCATGTAGGTGCTCAAAGTAGCTACATCACATGGTCAAGTCAATTTGAAAACAATACAAATCAAATCAACCAGCAACTATTATAAAGTATTTACAAGAAGCTCTTTTCACTCTGGCTCTATTTCCTCCATTTCAAAACAACAATTCAATTTTTGAAGCAGTAACATTCTGATAATAATAATGATTTGCTGCATCCTCATCTTTTTTTCCAAGCTTAACATATTAACATTGATTCACATACCGCTAGAATAAAACATTTGAGTATTGATGGTATAGCAGGAAAGGAACTAGCAATGCAACCAGTGTCTAGATCATTTTCCCAACAGAAGAAATGAGCAAATTTTAATCCTCTTCCTGAAATCAAGGGGGTTGTTTACTAAAGTATAAAGACAAAAAAGAAGAAAATTATCATTCATACAACTTTATAACTGATCCCTTATCCTAACTGTTTTATCTGAGCGTAAGGATCCTTTCACGCCTACTAGCAATAGGCCAAAATTGTGACATTTTCCTCAGTAGTGAGTCAGTGTTAATAATGTCGTATACCCTTATAAATACAATGTTATCACATCATAACAACATAGCAACCTTAATTTAGTCAAGTGTATAGCCACAGCATCATGTGCCTAGTTTGTCACAACAGGTTTCAATGCTCTTATTTTAGACAGAGAGTTCTCATACACGTAGACGCAGTAAGAACAGATATGTCCTTCTATCAGCCTGGTTGTTCCTGTTTGTTGACAGCCAGTGAATAACACACAGGTGAGTCACCTGTAACCAGCAAATGGGTGGATGATCATGGAAGAAATTCAACAAATTCCAACCACTAAAATAGCAAGAGAAACGGTGCGCTGCTGGAATGTGTTGTCTCGCTCTCAGCCAAGGGCCTGTAAAGTCACCACATTCATTTTATTCACAGGTCAACCAGCCATAACTTACACTAATTTGTCTATTTCATTGGATTAGTTGAAGAAATAATCTGTTATTATTGACAGCTACATCATCGTTGATCTGTGGAATATCAACTTTAAGAAACTAAAGTCCACCCTTAAATGGCATGTATTTGACATCACCATGTGTTATTATACTGATGCCACCTAGTGGTAGGACGCAAAACAAGTTAGACATTCTCAGCCCTTTGAGCTCTCTTTGAGTATGTTGTTGCCCTTTGTGGTTGATGTTGAATTTCAAATGTAGCCGATAAATGGTGTCACGTTTCAGGGCCAGATGAAGATGTCTTTGACAAAAGCCCTCAGCAAAGGTATTCTGGTTCGTCTGAATGCAGTTGTGCTCTTGGGATTTCAGGAACAGACAAAAAACAAAAGGTCAAATGCCAAGCCTTCAAGAGACTAGACTTTCAAGTAAACAAATGAGTGAAAAGTACACTCAAGGATAAGGTTGTAGAAAAGGGCAAGAATGATACAGTGTGTTCAGAAAAAAATGTGTTTTCTGTAAACATCACCATTTTGCAAAGGGCATCCTGAACAGAAGACAGAAAGGGAAGGCCTTCCTTCTTAGGCATCGATGTTACTCTAAGAAAAAAGTTGTCATTTTAGACTACAACATTAGCCATGATGCAATACAAATGTCAGACCTCTATTTCACAGGTAAGGATGATGGAGCTTCAAACGGAGAAGAGGTTCCACAACTTGACCATTGAGCAAGTCCAAGCTCTGGACAAGGTCTTGACAGAGATAATCCCGATCCATGGACGAGGAAATTTTCCTACCCTGCAGGTGAGAGCAAAAGACATCATACGTGTGGTGAAGGATCGTCTGGTTGAAAGAGACATCCAGGTGAAAGACATACGCCTTAATGGTGCAACTGCCAGCCATGTCCTGGTGAAGGATAATGGCCTGGGCTATAGCGATTTAGACATCATTTTTGGAGTGGAGCTGCCCAGACAGGAGGACTTCCAGGTGATTAAGGAGGTGGTGCTGGGTAGCCTACGAGACCTTCTCCCTTGTGGAGTTAACAGGCGGAAGATTACATGCCTGACAATGAAGGAAGCATATGTGCAAAAGATGGTGAAAGTTTTCAATGAGCATGACAGATGGAGCCTTATCTCACTGTCTAACAACAGAGCTAAAACCGTGGGGCTCAGGTTTGTTAGTTCCCTTCGAAGACAGTTTGAGTTCAGCGTGGACTCTTTCCAGATAATATTAGATCGTATGCTAGAGTCCTACTGGGAGACTGAAAGGAAACAAAGAGGAAAGTTGGCGCTGAACGCTGGGAATTTGGCTAAAAGAGACAATGTGGATGAAAACAAAAAGCAAGTGCAATCTAGCAATCCTCAAGATGTTGAAGAGGAGAATGACAAAGACTCTGCAATGGCAACAGATGGACAAAGTCAGTGTCCAGATGAAGCAGATTCTGTGCTGGAGAAAGATCTTCCATGTTCAAAGACTGAAGATGCTGATGGAGATCATGCAGCGCAGCAGGTGTCAGAACCTGAGGGCAGTAAATTGCAGCAGGAGGAGGTGGACGGCATCGAGGATGTTCATTCAGAGGAAGACATTGTGTTTGAGCTTTGCGAAGAAACCGGAGAAGAGAAAGAACAGTATCACGGCGCTTATTCTTTAGT
The DNA here is from genome assembly GCA_900303245.1 of Selene dorsalis. Lineage (NCBI taxonomy): Eukaryota > Metazoa > Chordata > Actinopteri > Carangiformes > Carangidae > Selene > Selene dorsalis. Next base: position 87,801 of record OMNW01010664.1, read on the forward strand.
TTCATCCCCTAAAACTTTATTTACAGAGGTCAGGGATCCGCTGATGTCACATGCATGTTTAAAGCTGCAGAGTAATGAAGAGCTTCAGGAATCACAAGCTTCCCAGCCTGTGTCGATAACGCTTATGGAAAAGTCATCTCTAAAGGAAATAGTTCATTGTGAAGAAATTGCTCAGTTTAAAGTAGACCCTGTAGTCTGCAAGACTGAAAATACTTCAGACCGACAAGATTCACATCTTGAATTCTCCTTTCCTCCACCAGCTAAGAAAACCTGCAGCACATCACAGGACATTGTACCAGACTATTGCCCCTCACCAAAATTACAAAGGAAAATGTCAAGGAAGATGATCACAAAGCCCGAAAAATGGTCTTTACTAACTGATTTGTCAGATCTCACAACACAGTTGTTTCCACCCATAGAAATACCCAAACCACTTCAGCCCAAACCTCCTTCACTGGACAGTGCTCAAGTTCCTTGCCCAAATGTACCAGCCTCCAACTCAGAGGACTTTGAGGGTACAGATGTTCTCACGTTTCCCACAAACAGTTCAGCCAGTGCACGTCAGGATGGGACTGGTTCAAATGAAAGCAAAGAACAGTCTGTTAAGCCAAAACATTCAAGGAAGCCCCCTGACTCAGAGACTCAGAGCCACACACCTGTAGCAGATACCACTGCACACAGGTTGATGAGCAAAAACCTCACATGACAGACTCAGTCCCACACAGCTGTGGGTCGAGCTCATGGATGGGGGCGGCAGGGGAGCCCACAATCACTGTTGAAGCAGAGTGCATGTATGGAGACTTTGAGCAAGCAATGCACCACCTCCGCCACCGCCTCATTGCCACCCACAACCCAGAGGAGATACGAGGAGGGGGCCTGCTCAAATACAGCGACCTGTTGGTGAGGAACTTCAGGCCAGCCAGCGAGACAGAGATCAAGTCCTTGGAGCGATACATGTGCTCCCGCTTTTTCATCGACTTCCCTGACGTGAGCGAGCAGCAGCGGAAGATCGAGGCCTACCTGCAGTGCCATTTCATTGGCAATGAGGAGGCGAGCAAGTACGACTACTTGATGACCCTGCGACGTGTCATAGATGAGAGCACGGTGTGTTTAATGGGACACGAGCGGAGACAGACGCTCAACATGATCACAGTGCTGGCTCTGAGGGTGCTGGGCGAGCAGAACGCCATCCCCAACACGGCCAACGTTACCTGTTTCTATCAGCCGGCCCCATACATGACAGAGCCCATTTACAGCAGCTACTTCATCACCCAGGCCCAGCCTCCACTCGTCTACCACCCCTACCCTCTACATGTCCACATGCAGACTGGCCTGGTGTAGCTACAGTGACATGCCCACAGGGAGGCATGTAGGCTTTCAGCATGGTGCTCTGCAAGCAGAGGCACAAATGGAAGTTTTAACAACAACAAGCACTGGCACAGTGTTGTTTAATGCTTTGAAATCCCTCCTGCTTACGACATGAAAGATCGTGAAAGGTCAGAACTGAAAGGGGTCTGGAGGCAAAGCTTGTTGTCACCCTTTCAAGATGGAGACTTTTGAAAAGGAAATAAATGCTAGGAGCCCACTTTTTTCAGAGCTCGGAGAATTTCATTTAAGCAGAGGGACTTTGTTTACTGCCATTTCGGCTCAGTTTTGGCAGGAATCTACATTGGTCCCCTGTTGAGGAGAATGTCGCAATGTTATAATTCTCTATAGCTTCAAGAAGAAACTGTGTAAAACATCATTTCTGAAACACCCGTTGGCAACAGAAATCTGGGTTTAGATAAAGTTTGAAAAATGATGAACTTTTAATGTTTCTGGGGGGGTTAAACCTCCCGTGGCTGTTTTGTGAATTATCATTCTCTGTAGAGTAAAATTCAGCACGTAGCTATACTTGTGTATTCACTGTATAGAAATAGGAAACCAGACAGACATGAACCTAACTTTGCTGTGATATGTCCATGATGTCATAGGTTTTGCAGTGAGTGTAAACACTTGATTTTAAAGGTAGGATCAAGAGGTCCCAGGTTCAGTTCTGTGTGGGACTGTCCTAAAACTTTTGTGATGGTGAAGAAAGCTAAAGCATGTTTAAAAAAAAAAAAAGAAAGAAGAGAGAGGCATAAAAATATCAAGTCCATGTCAAAAGTGTTTTTTTGACCATGAAATGTTCATGAGAAATGAACAACCAAAAATGTGAAAGTGTGGAGAATTGTCTGCTATCATCAAGAAACCACCACTCATGATAAAAAAGCTGGTTGAGAGAATATGTTTTTAAGAGTCAAAATGATTATATAATGTAAAGAAAAAAAAAGGTGAACCAATTTAGAAGGACAGAAACCAGTGAAACACACTTCTCTTTTTACTCCTGTAAATTCTCCAGTTCCTCATCAGAGAAACATCACAAGGATTTGCCACACGAAGAAAGCCTTGGCTGTTGTGTCATCAATTTTGAATAAACTGTGTTCACATGTTAATATGTTACATGGTGACAGTTGCTTGTTGTAGTGGACGTAGTGAATGTCAGTTCTGTCAGGAGTTTGCCTGCCACTGTGTGCAACAATGTTAACTGCACATTTCAGTTACTGGAACAGTCCAGGATGCAGGCAGCACTCATTGCACTCTGTTCCCTGTATGTTCTTTTGTTGTGTATTTGCATAGCTACAGTACATGTATTGACTTTTTTAAGCACAGGTTTGGATATGTGGGCTGCTCACACTAAATCTGAGACTGAAGCACAATGTAAATGCACATAGCTGTTGTTGAGTAGATAAGGTGTTTCAGACATGCTTGTGAATCTCCAATTAAAATATTGAATACATCTAGATACCGTGTGCGATAGTGCCCCATGTAGCTTTAAAGTGATGTATCTATCTTGAACCTCTGGGTATGTTGTGTGTCGTTAAGGAACTGTCTTACCAGTAGAGAATGTCAAATAATCCTGTTATGATATGTAGTTGCTCAGATTGTTGTGTTATTGTGATAATAAATATAACACAGCTGCTGTTTGTCTGCACTTCTCTCTTGCTGTTTTGAGTAACACTGCTACTGCAAGGCCAACCATTTGTACAACTGTCTCTGCTCCCATTTTTTAATTCATTTATGGAGGATAATCACATTTTCAGTGTTACTTAATTTTACTAGATTGCATCTCCTAATCAAATGTTGTTTCCGCAGTATCACAGCAACATTATTGTCATCAAAAGTACACAAACCTTTTGACAGATATCCTTTTAGTGATCAGAAATAAATCCCTTTTTAAACACACGTGACCTAATATGATTAATATTTGAAGCAATTTTCAACAACCAGTCTTTTTTCTTACTCAGATTTGAGTTGACTTTTAGTCATGCCAGTGTTTGGGGTTCAGATTTGAGAACCTGCTGTTTTATTAGTTAAATAATAATTAGTTAAATTAGATCAGGAGAACTGCATTTTAAAACCTGCAGGTCTTCCACATCACTGTGATGATCACTCTCAGGTACATGAGGACACCAAGACTTGATGAAAGTAAAAAGAAGTCTCAGCTTCCCTGTCCTGTTTAGGCCATATACAAAAATGCTACAGTATTTATATGTGTCTGTTCTGAGCCCTGTGAATTTATTTTTTTTATGGCCTTTATTGGGATCATGTACTTTTTCAGTAGTATACTGTAGACGCACTGTCGATTCCCAGCTCTTAGATGAAAAACACGAGTATCAATTGCATTTAAAGATATATTCAGTCTTAACAATCCCAAGAATGACTGTGTATGTGATTTTGAAGAAGCAGAATTAAAACAAGTGAACCTCATATTTCCCACCAAATCCAGAAAATGAATGTCTGTGCACTGCTGTTCCCACTACTGTAAAACTAGGCCTTTTAAGTCAATTGATATCAGCAGTACTGGACAATCCAAAGTAATTAGATGTGAATAGCTACAGCTTTACCCCCTTAGGATCCTTTAAAATGACCTTTTTGCATTGACCCATTTTAATTTCCACGATCCTCCAGTGTCTCTGCAGTTTCTAGGTGTGGCAGAGCCCAGTGCGTCAAAGCTCATCCTTGTTTGTTCCTCATGTGACTCACTCTGACGTCCAGTGCATTAATGCAGTTGCAAATGGCACAATCATGTTTATGACTGTCTATCACCACTGATAAACAGCCACTGTATTCTGAACCTACTGAATCTTTTGGGCGTGATGTTCACGACCCCCTCCTAAGCACGACAGATGACTCAGTGTGCCAAACAGCTCTTGAAGCTCATGCTGACCTAACACGCTCAGAAATCACAGTCAGACATAGAAAATTGAAAAATTCAGCAGCAAATACTTTTGAAGAGAAATTTTATTTTTTTTATTAAAAAAAACACATACAATCAAAACATTGTGTATAAAAGACAGTCACATAATCTTATTCCACCTAAAGTAGAATGTTACTGTTGTATTTGTCATCAACTACTCTGATGCTTCAATGCAAGACTAAGAGCCATCTACTATATGAAAATAAGTTCCCAACACTCAATCCAAATCATTTCAAGATGCCAGTTAATGCTGCCACCTGAAGCACTCCCGGTGCCGATGTGTGTGTTTCATCCGAGCACCTAGCGCCAAACAAACTCGTCAGCCTCCCAAAAAAAACAAGAACCTCTTTCTCTTTCTCCTGTCAGTGACGACAGAGGCAGAGTGGTGAGGTGGTGTGTTTGGATTAGAGCACCCAGTGTTGAAATGAGAATTTGTGACTCAGCTTTTCTGGTTTCTCCCTAAATGATTTACCAACCAACCACGGCCGAAGCTTAAAGGTAAACATTACTGGTGCAACTAAACGGGGATGAATTCATTTTGATTTAATTACACTAGATCTCAGACACATGAACTGATCAGTCAGTAATCATGGTTTTTCAAAAATAGGCAGAAAATCTAGACAGTGATTCTGACACCAACTAAACACCTGATTGTATTAATACCATTCAAAAAAACCATTGTGTGTGCAGTCGATTCACCCAAAGCAAGAAATGCATCAGTCTATAAATGGTTGGAAACGAGGGAAGGAAAAAAAAAA
>OMNW01010677.1:3540-25709 GCA_900303245.1 Selene dorsalis
TTTGCTATTTTAGTATAGTTAATTTTATATTTTAAGTTCATGACAATGCATCAGACTTAAATCCAACAGCAATGATGAGAGGTGACATTTACTCAATGACTGAACTTTCTGCTACAGTCGGTCCAATTTAGTTTCATTTTCCCAACAGAACAAAATGCATCGTGTCTTGTGTAGGTTACGCAGTAATTACCTGACACAAATGTACAACATAGTATATAGTATAGAGATAATATAGGAAAATAATTCAAAAAGCTTACATAGTGGATAGTATTAAATACAGAAATAAGATTAGATGATGGTCAAAATTGGCTGTGTTTGTCCTGCAACATAACTGAAAAAGCCATGAAAAGTTTTCCATGTTGACGCAACAATCTTTCTTCTGTGAATAATAAATAAATACATAAATAAATAAAGCATCGTCTGACGTAAGCACGTCTGTCCCCCTTCCGGTGTCGTGCGGTTACTGCGGCGGATGTTGATGTTTTGTTTCGGAGCCTGCTGTACGATGTGAAGTGAATCGTCTCCGGGACGGCTTGATATTTTCTGTGGTTGTCGTCACGGTTTCTCTTTATACACTTTCCCCGGTTAGGTCTCGCTTGTCCGTCGGCATCGTGTCTCTCCCGGTGTCTCTCCCGGGAAGCGCGAGGCCGAGTCGTGCGATGATGGAGGACTTTGATGAGATCTACGAGGAGGAGGAGGAGGAAGAGGAGGACGAGGACAGGGCCGCAGAGGAGCAGCTTCTCAAGTACGCTCCGGACCCGGTGGTGGTGCGAGGATCCGGCCACGTCACTGTGTAAGCGACCGGCGGGGCTCACGGGCAGGGAGGTAGGGGTTCACCGTTGGCGTGAACCCATCGGCAGCCGCGGAGCTCCGTGGTTAGCTTGCAGCTAGCTCGGCTAGCAGCTGCCGGTGACCTGCCGTAGCCAGCTAGCTACAGTTAGCGTCGGGCTAACTGTGCAAGGAGTGGCAGATTAGATTAGACTTTGGTTTTAGCTGAAGAACTTGACCAACGACATATTCACTATAGGTAGTTTGAAATGCTGTTTCACAAGATACTCCCATGTCAACAGTTTGTTCCCGTCAATGACTCCCGTGTTTCGTAGCTCGACCCAGGATCAAACTCCAAACTAATATCATTTATCCAGTCAACTCGTTTTTCCGATTAATTTTTAACCAGTCGATAGTGATAATAAAATAAAATGGCCGTTGAAACCTCCCAGAGTCCATGTTTTGTTACTCCAACATTTAATAAACTTGAAGATATTCAGGCTATTGCAAAATAAAAAGAGAAATAACACCGTCACAGTAAAGAAGCTGGGATTAGCATATGTCTGCATATTTACAGATACAGGTACAATGATTTATTGACAAATAGTTTGCAATACAGACATATGAATTTATTTTGTGTTAAGGATTACCGTTGAAAATAAATGGACTTCTATAAATTATATGTCATATAATTTGGGTAACTTGTAAGGAGATGATTGAACCTATATTGATCTCCATGTAGATCTCCTTTCTTCTTATTTGTTAATCTTCTTTCAGGGATTATTACAGCTCAGTCACAGAAATAGAAGATTTTACTCCAAAATAAATACAAAATACATATGAAACACATTAAACGTTTGCATACAAAATCATATGGAAGAGGCCAGTGCATTACAAAACATCAAAATGTTTACTCTTGAGACTGGGAAAGAAGCAAATCTTCACATTGTAGGCACTGAAGTCAGAGCATATTTTTACTAATTGTGCTTGACGATCATCATTATAGTTATATCTCGGATAATTGTTTTATGGACAGTTGCTTCAGTGCTAGAGTCACTGAGCTGTTGCAGTGAACATGGCAACATAAAATGTGAAACAAAAGGTACAGATTTTTCTAAATTAAGTCTAGAAATCTGTATTCCTACTCTGCAATTAATGATCAATTTGTATCGTTTCCTTAAAATTTAGATTTTGTATCTGTAAATTGTGTTTACTGTAACTGTTACTGGTTGTTGCATCTTGTCCAGTCAGGTAGGGACAAGCATCCACAGTGTCATCCACCACTTAGACACTTGGTCTTGCTTTTTTAGATTTACACTTCTGAGTTTATTCCCTACCAGCACCAAATTATCATATTAAATTCCCTCGTGACTGTTTCTCACATAACTTTATACTACATTGGATTGTAGGATTGTCTTATTAGTCTTGTTGGTCATCATGGATGCTTAGTACACATAGGATGGTCTGTGCTGTGAGATTCTCTTGAAGACAACATCGTACATTTATTCTGATGTAGGCCTATACTAAATTTGAACAGTAATGATGTAACTCATAATAATTGCTGGCCTTTTTCAATTTTGGGGAAGTACAGTAAAATGTTAGCCCACATTCATTTAACGCCACATCACAAATGTTTGTTATTCAGGCCAATCAAGCAAATACAGTGTATGTCTGTTTTTGCATAACAGTTCGCTTTTGTCCCCTATCTCCCACAGGTTTGGGCTCAGTAACAAATTTGAGTCAGAATTTCCTTCTGCACTTACGGGGAAGGTGAGCATCTCCTCAGAATTTGTCAGTACATGTTAACGATGGCAAAATTGCATTCTTGCATTTGCGTCACTTCAAGAATTACATTATATTCCAGCCTCGATGTGACATAAAATACAGTGCGAATGTGCTTCCCTTAGGTGGCACCGGAGGAATTCAAAGCCAGTATCAACCGTGTAAACAGCTGCCTGAGGAAGACGCTGCCGGTGAACGTGCGGTGGCTCCTGTGTGGCTGCCTCTGCTGCTGTTGCACGTTGGGCTTTAGTTTGTGGCCTGTCATCTGCCTCAGCAAGAGGGTGAGATGTCCATCCACACTGTCCCTCACTCGTACAATCATAATGGTTAACCACTGCACCAATATCTGACACATTTGCAACAACTGCCCAGCAAATCCTGATCTGTTAGGAATTCAGGTAATGCTGAATGTGCTACATTTGATGAAAAAAATCATTTGACCTCATTGTTGCTTTGCAGACAAGAAGATCTATAGAGAAGCTACTGGAATGGGAGAACAGCAGACTTTACCACAAGGTGAGCAGAAGAGACGTACACACATGTCTGTGTATTAGTAGTAGTGGACCTCTGTAGTTACATAATCAGTCCGATCATCACTGTTGCATTTCGTTTGCAGTTGTGTTTGCACTGGAGACTAAGCAAAAGAAAGTGTGAGACCAACAATATGATGGAATATGTAAGTATCAGCTGTGGTTAACTGACTTCCATACTTGTTTTTTAGTGTAACTGTCCCAAAGTAGTTGATGAAAACACATTTACTCAACACATGAGACAAATATGTTGTTTAAAAAAAGCTGACAGTCTGCATTGGGTTGTGCATGTTGGTCATGTTCAGGTTAGATGATGATACATGATCCAGGGAGGCTGGTATTAGTAGTATGAAGCTATTATGAAATCATAATACAGCATTGTGGTTTATAATCTAGCAAGAAAAGTTTTACCACTAAAAATACACCAGGGCTGCACTTATTTTATCATCATTCACAGATATCCCCAGGTTGACACTAACTAACAGCACAGTTACAACATTCACGTTACATTGAAATCTACCCGCAATGATAGCTTGCATGCGTTTGATTGCTAAACATCACCAGATGACATGACACTGCATTGCAGCAGAGCCAGGTTTAGCAACACCGGACCAGTCTGTGATTTGCAATGATGCCATCAGTGCCCTCATTATATTTTTATATTCATCTGTGTATGTATGTATGAATATGCATGTATGTATGTATTTATATACGCACATAAACTGTTACAACATCCAGTCCTGATGCAACACTAACAGCTGCTACTCTTTTCACTTTCAGGTAATCTTAATAGAGTTCCTACCTAAGATCCCCATCTTCAGACCGGACTAGCCTGACTGAAGCTGATCTTAAACCACCACCACTGCTGCCCAGCTCTGTCACAGAACCACAGTGGCTGTTAAAGCTCCTGAAAACTACCCTTCCCCAAATAGTACAATAATTTTGTTTACAGGGTAGCATCGATCAATTTTTCCCTTTGACCCTCTCTCCCAACCATAACTTACATAGACCCTTGTTTACAAATCCAGCGATCCCCACTCTGGCATTGTGTGAAGTGAATTCACCATTGACCTGTGACTGCGATTGGATAAGCTGGAACACTGTCAAGCCATGCAAGCTGGAACCGGCCTGTGTGATGTCATGGGAGACCCAGCCATGGGCAGTGTTTTATCGATTTTGGAGCCAGAACTGGAGACTGGACTCTGAAAATGAGTTTTGTCAGCAACAACTGGAATTTTATCATTGTATGTTCCCTAACCTAAGCACATGGCACAGTCAGACCATGATAAGACAAACCCTTTCATATGTCACCTACTGTCGCACCGCCAACTTCACCTGCAAAAAAAAAAAAAAAAAAGACACCCCAGTGCTTTTGTAACATTTGGTTTGGTGCTCTAGATGCTCACTAGAGGCTGCGGAGGCAACACAACATGGAACTCCAAAGGAGCCTTCATCCAAATCAACTCTATAGCCAACTGACTAGTCTCACTGGAACTTGTTGGGCCAGTGGCCGAAACAGCTGAACTCACAAATGTCACTGTTCTCATCAACTACCGGACATTCTTCTCCCCTCACCTTCTTTCGTATATCTGCACATTTACTGTGCATCACCCGAACCCAGTGACAATCACACACTCTGACTGTACTCCCCATAGTATGAATGGGCCTTTATGCTACACTGTTAACCTGTTAACAGTTTGTTTTCACCATTATGATATGATGTGTCATTTAAGCTGGAATGATGGCCACTGGTGACGATGAAAAGAATTCTGTGTTTCTTTATATTTTTTTAGTATCTCAAGTTCTGTTTACTGTTTTGGTGAAAGAGGCAGTCAGTGCTTGCAAACTTGGTCACTTGGTGTCTGTGTGTGTGCGCGTGCGTGCGTGCGTGTGCATATGTGTTTGAGATTCAAACATAAGCAAAAAAGACAAATCAGACATGAAGACTCACTCTTTACTCTGTGCAGCAGGGTTCTTTCTTTAAAGTATTTCTTTGCCATAATTGATTTTTGTTACTTTTGTTGTAGTAATTTATAAGTGCATGAGTGTACATGTTATATGTGCATTTGTGAAACAGGTTGCATTTTTATTCTTTCTTTTTTTTCTGCAAAATTATGACATGGTTCTGTTTTTTTCCTCTATGGTCATGTGTCAGCACTAAAGCACACAATCGCTTTGCTTCACATGGCCTCTCTTCTGTATCTTGTGACCTTTTGCTCACTCATACACAAATGTCCAAGTAAAGGATGTGGCTCTTCCTGTTTGAGATTTAAGTAGAATCCAGCTACTCCAACATCAGGAACGTGGGCTTTAAAGCTGCAGTATTTTTATATTAACACTGAAAAGTAACTGTAAAGTGAAAGGGGTTGTTTGTAATGCTTCTAATGCTTGTAATGATGAAATCCAGAGAAAATGATCACCCCACTTAACAGCTGTCATGAGTCTTGTTTGCAGCACCTGTAGCAAACAAAGCTGCAAAATACAGAAATATTTTAACATCTGAACGGCCTGATTTTTCCCCAGGAAACAGTACAGACCAAAAGTCGAGCTTAAAGGAGGGTGAACATTAACATGACTCCAAGTGAATGCTAATGTTGCTCTGTCTCTACAGGATGTGTGATAAGACAGGTTGTAGGATAGTGAAGTTGTTCCAGACTAAATGCAGTTCAGTTATCAAGATAACTAACAATCCCACTTTGAGGTAAAGCCCTGAGCCTTGTTCTTTTAACAAAACTGTCAACACGTTACATATCATATCATATAATACATCTCACTTAAAAAAAAAACATAGACCTGCCAGCAAGTCGGTGAAAGAGGAAAACAGAAAACAGTATAGATTTAATGTTTCCTACCTGGCACACCTCTTGCTTTATAAAATACCCAGATGCTGATTCAGACTTTGAGACTGTATTGCAGGAATTTGAACAAAGCCACCTGGTTTCAGGTCACTGAGCTCTGGTTGATTGTATGGGCCACACTCAGGGGATTACACTAGTTAAATAATATGTAGCATTAAAAAAAATCACTGTCAGGTATGGTCCAAATTTGCTTGACCAGTTGGAAAATTATGTATTTGGAGTTTTAAAGTTGAAACTTGCCCATAAGAAAAACACCAAGAGAAGGAAGCACATACACCAAGGAGCCACAAAGCTCAGTGTCCTGGTTCATATGTTAAAAGATACATATTCTGTTGATTAGCCACTGGGCTGCCTGTTGGTTTATCAGTCACTTTCTGTTTTGTAAATCAAGGCACAAGGCCATATGCAGATATCTGTGGTGTGCGTGTATGTGTGTATGCACATGGTGTATGCAGATGCATATTGTCAGTAGATCTCAGACTGTGATTGAACCCTGCACAGAAAATGAGTCATTTTTATATAACCTTGCGTGTTCTGTGTGTGTCTGTGTGTATGAGGGAGAGAAAGGTATATGTGCATATGATGTACATATCATGAGCAGGTGTATGTACAGTTATAAACTACCAATAAACAAGGCTATGAGCATCTGCCTCTGTAAGGCAGTGTCAGTTTGAACTTCAAAGTGAGTTCACCTTTTCTGCATGTTGACAAAGTTTCTATAAAGATTTGAGGGATAGGAAGAAGCATCACATGTGGATTTGCTCCTTTTAGCCTTCAGGATGTTCACAACAAGGGGCTCATTAAATTTATTGACAAGTGGATCCTACACCAATATGTCTGGGAGAAGAGACAATTGTGCAGAGCCCAACACAGAAGGAAAAAGTCCCATAGGTAGAAACTCAACATTCCCCAGATTACAAGACCAAGGTAGCCTACACATTTACAGGCACATTTCAGCACAGATCAAAGTGAATGAACAACTGACAGAGCCATGTTGGAAGCATGGATAAAAAACATTAATACAAAATAAACCAAGTCTAGTTGATGCAACGATGAAATTTTAATGTTTTCAGATGGATGTCAGAGTCAAATTCAGTCCAGTATCACATCACATGGCCCTCCAGAACCAGCAAGAAATGTTATTTGCATGACTAGACATCACTGCCAATTTACTGGGAGGGCGACTCATGAGGGCAAAGGCCTGTGAGGGAAAACTACACAGCTTTATCAGAACAAAATGAAGGCAAGGACAAATCACTGCTCACAGAGGGTTAGGGTCTGAGAGGGGTCGCGCTGGCTCAAACAGCACTCTATAGCTTTCCTGTGTGTTGATGTTGAACAAAATCTGACTCCCCCTTTAACTCTGAGTAGGGGAGTGAGATTCTGGTGGGGAGTTGTAAAATTCTACAACACCGCTCCAACATTTAGGCTGCCCCAACTACACAGTGTTGCTTTAAACAAATCATATGTTGAACCATTCACACACGTGTGACAGGCATGATGTCATATCAAAGTAAGTTTAAAGAGGACAATTGTCAGCTTTACCTCTAAGATTATACTTATGTAAAAGTGAATGTCATCTGATACAGTATAAATCCACCTGTAGTTGGAAACCTGACAAATTAGTAGTACCTTGTTTTGAGAAAATGTATTTTTTCCTACCTTACATAGTTAAGATGTTGCTGCAACTGCTTCACAAATAGAAAAGACAATATCCAGATGTTGTTTTGACAGCTTAAGTACAAAGATTTTTTATCTTTGCAAGCATATGCTGTAAGAAATTTCAAACATGACATGTGACGGGTCCTACCATTCTCTAAAGGTTGCAAACGGAACTATGTGCACTGAATCTACGAAGTCTTAACAGATAAGGGGTAAAAATCAGAACCTGTAAGATCGGTGAGACAGAGCAGGGTATATGAGAGCTAACTCAAACCTTGACCCAGAAGAAGCCGATCCAAGCTGCACAGCGCACCTTCATTCTGTCCTCACACATGTTGACTACTAAAAGACTTTGTTCGTTTACTTGTTTTAGCTTTGTCTCCGTTCACCGAGCTAAGGTAGGCAGTGCCATAGAGAGATGTGTTTATCAATCGCTCTGCAAGTAGGTAAACCAAACACACCAAGCAAAGTTTCTACACGTCTGCGCATGTGCGGTAATGCGCGCAATATCTGAACTGACCTGAGAACAGTGAAAGCTATGTCGACCCAGAGAATTTCTAATATTGTCGTAGACCGGCTCTGGCCGACCGTCTGTAGCTATGGTAAGCAGCCATCGGCAGTCAATTTTTAATGGTTTGTAAAAAATAATGTTTTTTTTTTTATTGTGATTTATCAATGTAAAACACAGCTACAGAAAGTCATTTTAGTGAACAACATAAAATTAAGCGTTTCAGAGGGATGGCAGAATCTGATCCAGCAATGGTATGTGATTTGCATGACCTGTATGGGCTCAATTAGGGTTCAGCTGATTTTGAACTTGCAAAAAAAACATGATGTTCACAATTTTTTCCAGTGTCTGCAGCTGTAAATCAACATCTGTAAACACATACAAGTGTGAGATATTCATGTTTATACATGTGAAAAGATGTTGGTGTCAAAAAGATGTGTGTTAAAATAAGCCTGTGAATCAAAATTATGAACTAATGGTGAGTGCTGAGTGTAAACAGAGAGATGGTTTTTATCAAGAGCTGTGCACTTACTACACAGCAAAAAAAAAAAACTGTTGACTGTTGAAAATTGACTTTCTGCTCTGTATCTGTATACAGATGTTGACAGAGCTATTTCTGCTTTTACACAGTCAGACATCATCATTGCAAGCATGTCATGACACTGTTGACTCTGTTAATTTGTTTTTTTGGGGTTAGCTTCGTCAGCACTAGAAATCAGTTTGAGTAACATGTTCAGCCCATCATCACTGCTCATAATTTTGTTCAATTCATCAAAAACTCCAAGACCTAAGTCCTTTATGACACCGGTAAGATCATGGCTGTCTGTTTCTTGAGTGGTTGGCTCAGGGCAAAGACCTGTGAGTGAAAAGAGCATTTCATGAATACACAGCTTTATCAGAACAAAATGAAGACAAGGACAAATCACTGCTTAGAGATTGAACTGAACCATAGATTTAACCATTCACACACTACAACAACAATGGTTTAAAGAGGGCTATTGTCAGCTTTGCCTTTTAGATTATACTTAGGTTAGAGTCGTATGTTATCTAAAAGTGAATGTCATTTTTTAAAGTATAAATATATAATTTGAAAAACATTATTTCCTACTTCACATATTTAAGATATTGCTGCACCTGCTCCAGAAATAAAAAAGACAATATCCAGATTGTTGTTACAGTCATGGGACATGTGGCAGGTCCTACCTTTCTCTGGGTCCATGATAGCAGGTGCTGGTAAGTTCAGGCACTCTACCTGCTTCAAATACTCTTGCAGCTCAGCAGCAGACACCTTATTTCTCCTGCCTGAAGGACAACACATGTGTATGTAAATGAGCTATATAGTGCTACTTGGTTTATGCAGAGTCATTCAAGTGATGTCAGAGATTGAAACACAAGGTGGCAGATAAATGGATGGTGCTCTTCATTGACATACCAATACTGTTATATGCATAGAGGCAAAAGCACCACTGTGTCTAAGTGCAGTGTGACAGGTTATTATGGGACAGAATGTACAGATCTTGGTAATAGTACAGGTTAATGTAAAATGTTGTATTCAAGTAAAAGCCAGTTTTACTTGTTAGAAATGTATTACTTGTAAAATGAAAATGATTACAGTATCAAAATAGTGTACTTGAAACTGTATTAAATTATTCTCCATGAATGACCCACGATGACCTGATGTACCAGCTAAAGTTAGTTTTATGTTTCTGTTTTCATTAGGTCACCATTGTTTCATGACATTGTTGGACTGATACATGTTTTTTTTTTTGCCTCAATTTAATGAAACCCTTTGATTTGTGAGGAATTTAATTTGCTGCTGGATTAGTAGAAAACTGAAAATAGTTTGTCAGTCTGTGTGTCTTTGGTCTTACTCATGAGCTCAACAGCACTGTAGTGGTTTCCCGCAGAAGTGAATCGTACAAGGGTGACCAAACAGTCGGGGCAGCCAGTCTGCAGTAATCTGGTTTGAAGTTCAACGTGTTCCTCTGGGAATACACACACACACACACACACACACACACACACACTAATATCAACACCTGCACAGTGCTGTTGCAATGCTGGTTTAGTCAGTCCACAGATGTTGCATCAGTACTACTCACCCATAAAGAGAGTGCTGTTCTTCAAGGTCGCCTTAGATGTGAGTGTGAAGCATTGACCAAACCTTTTTGCAAGAAAAAAAAAACATTAGTAAATCTTATACACAAATGTGGTTCGGAGTGAAATGTGAGCTTAAATTACGTAATACAATTCTTGAATTTAAGCTCCAGCTTACATTTTCTGAACTTGAAGCTGATTAATGACATCACTCTCATTAGCAGCAGTGGTTCTGGCCCAGGCACTGTCCACAAACATCTTCGTCAACATTCTGGATCCAGTTATATTTGTGCTCTCTGCTATTGCTATCCATTTGCCCAGCAGCTGCAAAAGACCATGTCTTAATCAGTGGTGTAAATGACAAATGGTCACAATAGATTTTTTATTTTTCAAAGTGAGAGAGTGAGAGGATAAAAACAAGTGAGATGAGACTCTTACCTGGTCTCTCCCTTGGATTTCAAGAGGTTGGAGGAGACTGTCACAGTCTGTCACAGGAGCTGAGTGTCCAACAGACAGAAGACTCAGCACAGCTACAGCAACATAGACGACCCCCATCATGGCTCTGCTCACATAAACACCCTGAACCTGTGTGAAAGGTACTGATCACAGTTTGAAGCTGAGTGTTTCCTCTTCAAACTGCAACTGATGCACTGAACATCAGAGGCTCTGTCAATATCAGCTGTTTACACTGGTGTTGCAATCTGGTCCAAGGATGGATAAAGTCTGTGATGGACCCAGTCATTTAAGGTCAGCAAAAGTAGAATAGAATAGAATAGAATTACTTTATTAATCCCAAAGGGAAATTCATTTGTCTGTCTTCTTAACAAGTTTATCCAACCTCATTGCCTGCTTTTTCCCCAAACTTGCTCCCCAACAGACTGCAGCATAAAATAAAACACTTGCCACCACAGACTGATAGAACATCTGCAGCATTTTACTACAGATGTTTAGTGATCTGAGCTTCCTTCGGAAATAGAGGCGGCCCATTTTTGTAGAGTGCATCAGTATCAAGGGACCATTCAAACTTATTATCCATACAGGTGTACACCTAGATATTTATAGGATGTCACCACTTCGATATCTACTCCACAAGTGTTCACTAACTGAAGAGGGGGCTTGGACCTACGGAAATCTACTATCATTTCCTTTGGCTTGCAAAAATTCTTGTCTAGCAACACCAGACCATATTTTTGACCTTTGCTCTGTCATCTGGACTCTGCCTTTGCCTACTCCCTGTTGGATTTGTTTGTTGTATCCTGGATTGATAGATTGCCAATGTACTAAATTATTGCCAATAAAGACTTTTACCTCACCACTGTCTCTGAGTTCTGAGTGCTCTTGAGTCCCTCCACTGTGTAGAGCCTTGTCACATAATGTGATCACAGCAATAATCACAACTAGTTTGTTGCTTATACTTATATCAGTATGTGCAAGACAAAAGTTACAAAAGGTGTCAAACAAATCATTACAGTAATGCAAGTAGATTTGCCTTTTATTTGTAGTGGGGTAGAAGTATAAAAAAGAAAATGAAAACTCAGGTTAGAGTTAACTCAGCACTGTACTTGCTAATTACTAATGTAAATGTAATGCAAATACTTTACAACAGTAGGGAAGGTCGTTAGGCATCAAAGAAGCAAGTTTAACAAGTTTATTATTACATTCTTAAATATAATTTTGAATATTGGACTTGAAGTCCAATTGAAGACAGCAAACATGTCTCCATATGAATGATGATGATGATGTTGCACCATATCTTCTGCTAAGACGCAACTGGTTGTTGAGAAGTTTACCATATCAACAATCAATGTGCTGACTTAGTGACTTATTTCCTATTGTACTGACACATGCCAAATCATTTTAAAGAATATGACTCTGAAATTATTGGCCTTCTTTAATCCAGTCTTTTTGTCCTTTGTGTCCACAATCCGCAGTACACAGAATTATAATGATTATGGCAGTAGCAGTAGAAAGTAAAGAGGATAATAGGAAAGTTCCTGTAATTCATTTTATTGCATATTTTAAATTACTGATGTATATCAGAAAAAAAAGATGCTCACTCAAATGACCCAAAATGACTTATGGCATAA
Organism: Selene dorsalis; assembly: GCA_900303245.1. Taxonomy (NCBI): domain Eukaryota; kingdom Metazoa; phylum Chordata; class Actinopteri; order Carangiformes; family Carangidae; genus Selene; species Selene dorsalis. Next base: position 15,833 of record OMNW01010677.1, read on the forward strand.
AAACACAGTCTAATTCACAAACATATCAAACAGAGAATCCAGAAGTCTTGCAACTCGATGTCCCATCTTGGCCTCTAATAAGGAGTTGAGGGCACCCAGCCCCTCTGAGGGTGGGATGTTGTCTGGGCAGATTTCTGTTTTAATACACATTGAAAATTAGTCACACAACAAACTGATCTGTGGGATACATTGGAGGCACAGTACATGGAGACAAGAAAATCTGTTTAAAATCTCACCATAGTTTGGGTTTATCATTATGGGTGATGGCATGCTGAAACATTCTGCTTGTTTCTTGAGCATCTCCAGAGCAGCAGGTGAAGCGCTCTTTCTCCTGCCTGGAAATAAAGACCCCAGGGTCAGGAACTTTGGCTTGAGTTTAAAATGCTCAGCAAACCTGGAACGTAATAGAGCAACTACCAACAGCCTAAAGAGTAGAAGTCATTTGCTTCATCTGTCGGGCTTATTTCATCTGTTCATCGCCACACAGTTAAACCAATCTGAGTTCTATGTCAGATATCTATGTTATACTGTAAAAAAAAAAAAAAAACATACATGGGTTGAATTTGCATTACAGCAGCTGTCTGATTTAAAGGAATTTATCATTAAAAAAAATTGTGTTATTGTGTTCATTAATTTTCAGATTCGTATTTTACATTACATTACATTACATTACCAAACAGCAAAAGGCTGGTAAAAGTGTCTTTGCCAGAGATAACCTCCTCATAGACAACCAGACAGTCTGAGCAGTCAGTCTTCAGATAGACTTCTTTGAGGTAGAACGGTTGCTCTATTGGGAAGAAAAAAAAAACAAAGACATACATACCCAAACAAAAAATAACAGGAAGTCATGTGTTTGAATTCAGGGTGAAGGATGTTGCTCTTCTTCACTTACCAATTAACATGATGCTGTTTTCAAAAGTCACATTGTATGTTAAGCTCGAGCATTCACCATATCTGTGAAGAAGAACACAAAGGCTGCATCTGAACATGTGATCGGGATACAGTGTGTCATGAAAAGGCAGAGTTAACCAGTTACATATCCTGTCAGTCAATATACTCTGTGTTTAAACTCATATAATCAATACTTTATGTTATCTGTGGGTCAGATGACAATATCTAGTGACTCATAGTTTCCCTTATGTTTCAGTCCCTTTCTTCTACATTGTACTCTGATTTATAATTCAGGCTTATACATGAATGACAGGTTTCCATACACGGACAAATGTCTGAACTGAACAGCAGCTCTACAAATGCTAACAATACATGTATATATGTATGAAATATGTTATCAATTGTAAGTTGTCAGTCCTGCTAAAAGCAAATATATATTGTACAATAACATTGTATATCATCCTATTTTAATATAGTTATAACTACAAAAAGAGGTTCCTCCTCGCTATATTTTCATAACCATAACAGCTCCATATTATCATGTGGTCCAGACTGGAACCATTAACCATCAGAACTCATTGGAATTTCTGGAGATGATTAATGGATTGAGATGCCTCATCACCCTCCAACACTGTTGTGCTGTGATAATGTCTGTGTTGTGTGGGGGCCTTGGGGTTTACATTCTCTGACTCTGGACAATATTGAGGACGTTGCTCTGGTTGGTCGCTATGATGTCCAGCCAGGCACTGGTCAGTAGGCGGCCCAGGGAGCGGCTTCCTGGGAGGTCAGAGCTTCCCCCGATGTACAGCCACCTACCCAACATCTGGGGTGCACACACACAACATACAACATTTGCACTACTTAGCCTTTGATAAAATGTCTTCTGAAGGCATTTGCAAACTTTTCATCAATTGCAAAGAGATTTGTGAAGTTCACAAGCCAGACAAGATAAACCAACATTTCCACAACAACTGTGAAAGGGCGGAGGAGTGGTAACAGTACATCACAATATTGTTTTAATGCAAGGAACTGAAATAATTTCTGCATGTGCTTCGATGATACAAACTTACTTAAGTCACATTTGAAAATGTTTTCCCTAAAACAACGTCAAACTGAAATAAAGAATAATAACTAAACACAGCTGCTGAGTACATTATGCAATATAAGGATGTATCTATGATGACAAAGTGACCCTGCCTTCACTTAATGCACTGCACTTGTAATATAAGAAACAGTTTGCATACTTCTTAAAAGAACCGAGATCGTGATGTTTTATGTCAGCTGACTTCAAAGTGAATACAGTTACTTGTTGAGCACTTACGTCTTCATTGCTGATGGTTATTGGTTTGACCAGACTGTCGCAGCCGTTCACAGGAGCAGTGTCTCCCAGTGAGACAAGACACAGCAATGCAACAACAGCAACACACTTCATCCTGCAGGTGGCTCTGTTTTCTTGTTTTTCACGGTCTCACACTTGTTGTCTCTCGCCTTTATTCTTGCTTTTACTATGTATATCCTCGCTCCTTGTCACTGGCGTCGCATCAGCAGTGTCCCCCACACGCATCTGAACAAATATCCACTTTTCTGTGAGCTGATGTAAGCAAAGCAAACAGCAGGGGGGGGGGGACTTTGACCTGTTTGATCCAATCAAATACAACATGACGCTTTGTAGAGGCTGAACATGACCTATGTTACTGTATTTCATTGATCTCTGATAATCCTCTCTTATCTAACACTCGGACTCACAAACTCACATAAACAGTATGGAAAAAAAGGGTTAGACTTGTATTTTTTGTGTAACTTTCCTGTGTCAAAGTCACATGTGCGCTGTTAGGGTCCTTATTTTATTCTTGCAGCCACATGTAGAGGTGGTAAAATATTCCAATCACGTAGGATCAATACCGCAAAGCATATACACAAGAAATAAAAAATCTCAACCCAAAGTTTTATTTATCCTAAGTAAAAACCTTCAGTATCATATGTAACGCTTTTCTTCAACACCAGCTCTTGAGCAGATTAAACATGAAACAATATATATATAAATATAAATGTAGGCAAATGTAAGTGTATATTAATATACTGACACCTATATTAATTGTTGACAAACAACTGTACCTCAGTATGTGGGCACCCACACTGGGCTGCACCAAGTGAATGCTTCTCTCCTTCTTGGGCTCTATACTGTACACTGTTAGTTTTTGTAAGATGATCACCTGACAGAATGATATCAAAACTTAAACCACTAAATGAAATGCATAATTACTTCCATGTGCTGCATGCTGCTTGTTTGGAGTATTTTTAAATCAATGATTAATTTGAAGGTGACCACCAGTGACCTGCCACTAACCCCAGCTGTGCTCTACCATCGACAATCCTGAATTTACAAAATCGCAGCAGAGCAGTTACTCATCAAAAACATGTTTTTATTTCTAAAGAAAAATTATAGTAATGAATGAATGTTTTATTAAAGGTTGTTCCCTTACATTTTACGACAAAAATATTACTGCAATAACACGTCTGATACAGTTTTTCCACAAAAAAAGTTTAATTCTGTAATTTGCAAGAATTTTTAATTGATGAAAATGTATAATGTATAATGTGTGCTCGATGAAAGGTCCTGTTTCAGCTTATGTTTGTTGGAGGTATCATGTTGCTAGCATGTACGTGTGTTAAACTCAGATTTGAAGTGCACAGGGCATTACTAGAGAAGTTATTGCAAAAAAAAGCAAAATAGCAATTTTATCAAAAGTGTTTTGTTTTTTTTAATTGAACTTAAACTGACAGCTCTCTACAGGTGTCTTCATACAGGACAAGAACAAAATGACAACAAACAACCCAAATGACAGAAAGAGAGTTTCTGCTGACCGCTCTGACTATACAGTGGAATCTGTGAGCATGACCTCATTGTTACAACAGTGCTCTGAGAGAAGGGCCGAGAGAGAAGAAAGAGGTGGTTGAAGATTGATGCTCCACCTGATCTGCTCGTCCTTCCCCACCTCCTGTCCTCCATCCATTCTCCATCTGAGGTGATGGGGAGGATGAACGACAGCACAGAGGATGGAGACTGATGGAGAGGGGAGTGACAGGGCGCATCAATCACTTTCTGGTTTTGGTGGTCTGTCTCATCACCTCTTTTTACTTTCTCATCTTGGTGGGAGAATCAGAGCGACAGACAGGAATGGAGATGGACAGATGGAGAGAGGAAAAGCAGGAGGTGGTGATCACTACTCCATGGCCTCCTGATTCTCTTGGTCTGCGCTGATCTCCTCACTGGCCTCTTTGCCCTCCTTGCTCCTCTTGCTCTTCTTGTGTTTGTGCCTCCGGTGGCTGTCGCCCTCCTCGCTGTCATGCCTCCTCCTGCTGCTGCTGCTAATGAAGGAAAGACGAGAGTGAGAAAAAGAGCAGAGGAGGTAAGGCACAAAAGGAGAGGGAGATGAAGGTAAGGACAGAGCCGCAAGAGGATCAATGGGTGGGAAACATAAAAGGTAAAGTGAAACGAGATGGGACAAAAGGGAGAGGAGGATGACAGAGAGAGACCGAGTGGTGCCAATAACAACAATAACAATAACAACAAGTACAGATGTATGGTAGGACAGAAACATCAAGCCAAGGTGGAAAAGACAAAAAAAGAAAAAGATTTTGGTGGACTGTACAGAAATTTGCTGTTTGTCTACTGACCTACAGACAAATGGCTGCTGCAAACAACCTCTCTGCTCTCATGTGTGCAGTTTATAGTGATAATGACTTTGAATTTACCATTGACAAATTCAGAGTTATTTTTTAGAACTAGTCCCTAATTTCAGTGTTTTCATTTCAGCCACCAAAATAAAAAGAAAACAGAAGTGAAAAGCTGCTTCTACATGTGTTGTGTCAGATTTTATTAGCTACTAATTCATCATACATTAGCTCAATGAGTTGCTGACTTGTTATAAATCGAAGCTCTTATACTTGATGGCTACATTAATGTTATGCTAAAAGACTGATGCACTGAAGGCAAAAAAAAAATCCCCCCTCACTACTTGAAGATCTGTGAGGAGGGGTCGAAAGAGCATGTTCTTTTTCTGCACTGAGCTACTAAGCTTTTATATGAGGAGAATACAGATGTATTGTCTGTGTAAGTAACCAAATCCAATAATGAGCAGGACAGAGATGATCCAGTAGTATCGAGATTCAACCCAACAACATCTTATTAACACACAGGATGAACTACCTCACCGAGGATGTCTCAAGTTCAAATCTTGTCAAGCTGGCTGTTTCTATTTAGAGATGCTAAATTATAACTGGATTATTGCTTTCGGTTGGTGTAAGAGAGAAATTATGTGTGATCTTATACCTGCGAGAGGACTTGTGGCGTCCCTCCTCTTTCTCTCGGTGCCGCCTTTCTCTGTGTCTTTCCTCTTTCTCTCGGCTTGATCTGTCACGATGGCGCTCTCCATAACCACGCTCCTGGTACTCACGGTAACGATACCGCTCCTCGTCGCTGAGAAAGTTGGAAGCAGTGAGCTCTGATTAACTGTTCTGAAAAAAATCTACAAATCTGCCCGTGACTGTGTGTGTGTGCACAGACAAACAATATACCATGCATCCTTTAATAGTTTAATCCTTTAAAAGTACTTATTCTAACATGTCAACTCTGGACATCTGCTGATACCAAGTATTAATCTGATGTTAGCATTTCCCTTGAAACACAGTCAGTACACTTCAGTGTCATGACACCTGAGATCAGGGAGATCTATTGTCTGAAAAACAGTTGGTAGGATGCTGTGAGTGAGTAAGAAACAATTTTATCCAGACACTGACAAAAAATGTATTTAACTGCCACATCATGGCTGATAACCAGACGGTCAGCATTATACTTCATTAATCTGGTCTATCAGTTCAGTATATCTGACAGGAGCAACTGTTTGATATCAAAGCAGCACTCTTTTACAAACTCCATGTGTGATCCTGTTCATCACACTGTACTGTCTCACCTGGTGTAGCTCATAGCTGATGGACTGTGCTCCCTTTCTCTCTCTCGCTCATGTGTCCTCTCCCTGGGCCTGTCTCTGTCCTTGTCTCTCTTGTCATCTCGACGGGGATAGTAGTCCCAGGGTTTGGAGTTGTCCATCATTGGGGGCCAAGGAGGAGGCACCCCTCCAGCTATGGGTGGAGGGTAAGCACCTGAGGAGGAAAAGAGTCTGAACTTAGTTGTTGTGTTTGTGTTTAAATGTTTTCTGAAATAACTTTGGTTATAACCCTCAACAAATGGATTATCCCGAGTTATCTTTTAAGCAATAACATTCAACGTAATTATATGTATAATAACAAATACAAAGTCTGTCCAAAAACAGATTTTATCTCTGCATGTACGCGTCATCCTCAACACATCACACAGATCACCACACATCTCTTACGTTACAGCTCATGTCTTGTTAATGAATTGAAATGTACTTGTGGCATTTGTTTGTTTTGCTAGGGTTAGAAAATCAGATTATGTTGTCAAGCTTTCTACCTTGAGGGAACGGATATGGAGGGACAGAGCGTCCATCATAACCTCCAGGGTGGCCACTGTGGAAACAGACCAGAGGCAACATGTTACAGACAGCACGCCTGTGTGTGAATGTTTGTATTTCTGATAACGCATAACCCAAGTCAGGGCTTGAAAGGTTCACATATGCTGATGCAACTTTAATGAAAATAAAATTACTTGTTGACATGGGTCAGATACATCATTTTTAGTCTAGAGGAAAATGTCAAAGAACCCAGGATTAAAATAGAAAAAATGTTCCAGTAACATTTCTTTTTTACCATGTATATATAAGTCTGGAAGTCACTCTGAAGAAATAAATTTCTCCATGAATGGCCATAACTTTTGGCCTACAACCTCAGAGTCAATAAGTTTAAAAAAAATTGAAAAATATTGAAAAATAATCTTATTTTATTATCATATCTAATTCGTACAGTTGTGTTGAATTTAAGATATATATATGTACCTGTCCATAGTGGGGATAATAGCAGGTGGGGGCCCACTAGGTGGAGGAGGAAAACCTGGAGGGGGGACAGTAATAGGCAGCCCTACAAGGGAGAAAGGAGACAGAAAGGAGGTATAGAGTGAGTAATCATTTTTCAGTAGAAATAAAACTGAGTTATGAAATACAGAGCAAAGACGGATGGTTGCTTAAAACTGAACACACAGGAAAAATAAAATGATGAACTTACTGGGTGGTGGGATGAGTGGGGGCGCAGTGCTGACGTTTGGTGGTGGAGGGAGAAATGGAGGTGGTGGTATGTTTGGAGGAAGTGGTCCAGGGGGGAAGAAGGTGGGCATCTTAGCGGGGGTGGGCTCTGCCTCTGACGTGGAGTGTTCAGAGATCACCTGCACAACGACAGAGAGGAGAGGTAGAGATAAGAACACACTGTCATAGCAGTTTCATAAGATCCAGATTATTTCATCACTATATTTTGTTTTTTATTCTGTATACCTGAATATTATTCCCCTCAAGGTTGTGTCTGCGTCGCCCTTCAACCCTGCTGATGGTGGCAGTCTGTCCACCAATAACATCTATGGTACCACTGGACTTCCTGATAAAAAAAATAAGAATAAAATAAAATATCAAGGCACTGAGCCAGGACCACAAACAAATGATGGACAAACTATGTAATAGTGATACTGTTTCTAAATGATCCCAAACCTCATTTATCTGAATTAAACCTATATCTGCCAGTTAGGGTTTCTCCATTGTGCGTGGTGTAGTCATGCTATAAATGGCCACAAGCAGTTGAGCCGTGCTGGTGCAGTTTGAGTGTTTTTCCACTGCATCATACAGGAAGGTTTAAGTTTATCTAAGTGCTAATAAAGCTCTGCTGACTTTGTGATTCACATGTTGCAATATCTATTAACTTCTTCACAGCAATAATTTTTGTGCCTCGGGGTTGTATGTTCTTCCCACAAAGAAAGAAAAGTGTCAAATACCTTGCACATGTTCACATGCTTTGCCAATAACAGCCGTAAAAATGACAGCAGAAAAGTGTTTCAAATATAAATGTTGCTGGAGAGACGTTACAAATTACAACATGGATGTTTCACACACATCTTCAACCCAGCACCACAGAAGATCTATACAGTCACCAGAGATTTAAGGTGAGAACCCAAACTTTGCGTCACTTGTGTCAGTATCTGACCAAACGCACCGTCTCAAACTCCCTTTCTGCTCCTGAGTATTGGTTTTGAATAATGGCCATAAAAAAATTTTGAAAAATGATGTCACAGTGATGTTTTTGGAAACAAAACATTATGGCTTCTTTATTTTAGTCTATTAGATTTGTGTTAATGTCTGTCATCATTTTAGTAAGAATTCCTGAGTTATGGCCAAAAATGTGATTTGTGAGGTCATAGTAACCTTTAACCTTAGACCACCAAATTCTGATCACTTCATCCCTGAGTCAAGGAGAACATTTGAATTTTCCCTTGAAGCATTGGCGAGATGGGCCACCTAACAACAGCTGTCGTCAGCACGGAGCTATAGCATCAGTATCCCAGTACTCTGGTAAAAGCTTTTAAGGTGAAGCTGCAACAGCAGAAAGGTTTGGTTTGTATCAGCAGTAATTTAACACAGCTGTGATCCCACTGACCACTGATCAGTAAGCAGTAAAATATGGCATGACATCTGAACACACAGACCAGGAACACAAGCGTGAAACTAAACTCCCAAAATACTGAGAAAGAGAGATTTAAAAAAAAACAGAGCTCACAACCTCAGCACAGACACATGAGTTTTAGCTGCTGAGGACACAGCGAAGGGGATCTGACTGTCATAGGTCCACAGTGACACAGTATGGCCACACCCTGCTGTGGATCATTTTGGCTAAACTGGACCAACCAGGGCTAATGGAAAAACCCTAATTATATCGGCCATTTTATCGGTCCAACTCTGATGGCAACCTCATTTTAAATTGTTTCTAGGTCTGGTCAGTGATCGAAAGTGTCAAAAACAGTTGACTTCACTGAAGAGGACAATTAAACATCCCATAAGGTAATGACATGAGAAAACAATGGGTCTTTTAGGATAGAAAGTTTTACCATTTAGTGTTTCTAAAAATATCAGTCAGGCATCCTATAAAATCAAACCACATCCTGTCCTCTTACTTATCTCAGACTGGTTTTAAGATATCAAATTTCCCAGTGTTAATGGCCCACCTCAATATATCAACCAGAAACATTATTAAGGAGGTATGGATGTTACAGGGCCTTTAAAAGGGTTTTATCATTTATGGAAAAAAACAAAAATAGGTCATAATTTTAACATAGAAAAATCTGTGATAATGAAAACAGGATTTGTCACAAGATAGAGACATACATAGTTATATATAGATATAGTTTAGTTTTAAGTAATACTCAATGTTTGTCAACGGGCCACCAAAAACACAAATGTGTCAGAGATGCACGTAACTGACATGATAACATTCTGCTCCTCTTTCTACAATTTTCTACAACATGACACATGCACATCAACCAGCCCCATAAGGAAGACACTTGGGTGAGAAAGAAAGCATGTACAGGGCCTTGGAAGTAGCACCGGGAGTTTTTCTGTGGTCACGTTTCATGGTCAAGAAAAACGCCAGGCCCCCGCTGTTTTTAACATCTATACATTTTCCCATCAGGCCCATTTAACCTTGCTGGACAAGGCCATGCCCACTTACGTATAATAGGACATGTCCTGAACAGGCGGGCCAGTCCACTGAGGGGGAGAGATCCTACCATTTTGAGACAAAGGACAGGGGTAAAGGAGATGAGAGTAACATTGGCCCTAACAAACAAACACATACATATAGCCCCTGGATGGTGACCTATTTAAACCACACAGACACTAAAGGACCTGCTAACCTGGAGGTGGCCAGGTGTGTTTTTGTGTTTTGTGTAAGTATGATGCATTTAAAAAAAAAAAAAAAAAAAAAACATGAAATGTTTTTGCTGTGCGGTTTTTTCTAAAAAAAAAAAAAAAAA
>OMNW01010685.1:0-15822 GCA_900303245.1 Selene dorsalis
AGAGACACACACATATATATATATACATATTTAAGAACTTTGCACAACATGTTTTGATAATAAATAAAAAGAACATATATAATAAATAAAAAGAACATATATGAAAATACATACATACAAGAAAAAGTAAGAGACAGAAGATCACAGGGAGCAACAGGGCTGGTGTGAAAAAAAACAAAGCTCAAGAGAATAAAAGGCAGAGTAAAGAAAAGAGGAGGGGAGTGGCTGATGAACAAGCCCCCCACTGTCACAGATAGAGAAAAGAGAAGAAAAGCAGATTGAGCCAGAGGGGAAGAGTGGGGTTGATTGATTGCTTTGCAGGGGGCTGGGGGGAGGAGGGGGGTGTGAGGAATTTCATGGTAATTGTCTCAGCCCCTCGTCTCCCCTCGGTACGTTTCCCTCCCGAGATCCCTCTCCCTCTGTGTTTTTATGCTGGTTTGACTTTGACTGACCTCGACCCAGTCCGCCAGAGCTCACAGGAGTCACCAAGTGTATGTGTGTGAGCGTGTGCACTTGTAAACACATATACTCACTTGCACGTGATGGCAGAGTAAGCTGTGGTCATGAGTGTGAAGATAAGGACAGTGAAGGGGTCGGTGTGTTACTACAGAAACTTCTTGTTCTGCAGGACTTTGAATCAGTTGCAGGTTATTCCTCTGTGATTCACAATAAAGCTGATCACTTTTATTGTTGTCAACAAATCCCACAATATGGGGAGCAACAATATTACAAGCCTAATAACCTCTTTTTACTCTGTATTCATCCACAAATGAAAATAGTCCCAACTAAATGTGCTAAAAAAAATAGAAGAAGTAAACTACACTGGCCAGCAGTTAAAGGAAATCACTGAGCTGCCTTACTAAAATTTACAAATACATTTGTAAACTGCTTTGAAAGATTTGTTCAGTGGGAACAAACACATTAAACACAGTAGGAGAGAAGGGAGGGCTGCATTTATGCAAAATATCTTAACCTGCGAACAAAAGCTTTTTGTCCTATTTTGGGGGGAGGGGGGTTGGGGTCCACAGGATGTTATTATGTGAATTGACTACAAGATGAATACAACTAATAATAATATTTATAGATAAAAACATTACAACAACACACCTACATATAAACTTTATCTTTAGAGAATACTTTGTAAAATACACTTTGTTACTTTGCCGCTCTCATGTACCATTCTCGACTCGTACGTGTGAAGCTACAGTTCATCTCCTCATAACTGCCTCCGCCTGGTTGGGACCAGATTTCTCTCCATGGGGGTGCGTTCGACATCTATCTTGGCTGACTTCACTGGACACGGTCAGGATGAGCTTCCGGTGACTGCAGGGGTGACACATAAAAGACTGCAGAAATATTGTACACAGTCTAGTGAGCTCAGTCACCTATGTTTTAGCAGCAGGTTGCATGGCACACAGAAACACTGCAGAACTGTACCCTCATGTCAGATTGTATTGTGTGTAGGCTACTGTTTACATTTCAGTATGTCATGTTGAAGGCCATATAGGCCATATATAAGTTTCCATAGGTCTTTTGACACATGAAACATGAAGTAATGTTTCATGAAAACGTTTCAGTGTTCAGGAGAACAGGGGAAAAAGTCACCGATGGAGGACTTAAAAAAGAAAAGAAGAGCCACCATGCTGCAAAGAGTATGAAAAGAAATAAAATCTACCCATCATGACATTACTTCTTTTACAATATCACACTGCTGAACTAACCTGTTCCTTGCTGAATGTGGTGTCCATATGTAACAACTGAGCTGTCTGTTAGCTTAGCATAAAGACTGGAGAAATAGTTAAATTTAATCTATCTGAATCTTTCTATTACTCATTAAATAAAAGTATTTTACCATGTTTGTTTATTTTGTAAAAAAAAATCATAGTGTAAAAACATCATGTTGTGTTTGTTTTTCTTTCTTTTCTTTTTTTTTGTTACAGTGGGTTGTGTGTTGGACTATTTCCAGGCCGGGTGCAGTGAATGGGTTGTGTTGTCATGTTAATGTAAACTAATAGGCTGTAACTATTAAACTGATTCTTATCTTAGATCTGAAACCAGGGTGTAATCCCCAAAAAACCTTTCAAGTTGTGGGGACAGGCCAACGTGTCCTTACCTGCTAAAAATGTCCACACACTGCAGGGCTAACATTCAAGTCAGTAACCCACCAAGATAGTCACAAGAACACAAACACACACACGCGCGCACACACACACACACTGCAGCATTCATTCACAGGCATTTACCATCTGTCTGTCTCTCTGTCCGATGAAACTCCCCTATCTGCAGATGGTCAGATGATCTTTAGAAGTTGTGTAATAACAAACAGACATTAAAAAAAAACAAATGGCGTAACACACACACACATGCACATGCACACACACACACATGCAGACCTGTATTCCTCAGCCCCTCAGCCCTCTCACCCTAACAGTAATAATCAGAACTGAAGGCGTAACCCTACAAGTGTAATGGATCCCCCATTTTCAGACACCATGTTTCCCTCCCACACACTCACATAAACACTGAAACAGCAGAAACAGGGATTGGGAAAAAAAAAGTCAATAGTGATTGCTGTTACATCACATCACGCCACATTACACACCCTGTCCCACTGCCCTTGTCCTCCTTTGGCCTCCCCTCTCTCTCATTTGTCACTGTGTCTAAACTGGCACATGTTTGTGTGGCGGAACGAATCTGTGGATGTGCGTAGGTCTTATATTTGACATAAACAGGTGTGAGGGATACACATTGCAAAAAGAGAGAGGGGGAGAGAGAGGAGGTGAAAGGTCAAAATCATTTAGCCACCAGCCTGCAATATGTTCACAGGCTGCCTGAGTATGTTTCAACATGTACATATGTGGGTTAATGTTTTATGTTATGCAGTTCTCTAGGATGCCACTGTGGTGGTAACTCACTTTAGAGTGTGCAGTTTCAGGTAAAAAAGAACACACCTCCCTGCACACACCCTTCATAGCCACATGTAGGACAAGTATAGTGAAAAGCTTAAGCCAGGCATGATAAGCTCATGCAGTCTAAAGCTAAATAAGCACCATTCATCACATGAATGAGGACAGACAGTAGCCCAACATTTGCACCATTGAATGCATGATCACTATCTATATCTGCTTAGTGCAGGATGAAATTATCTCACTTTGAACTGTGTGTTAATCACTAAATCACTCACTCAGGCTAAACTGCAGTAGAGTGAAGATGTGATCAAAGCCCCTATAGCGCCCAGGTAAGCCATGCATGCACAGCCTGTTTGGCCTTTGATATCTTCAGCCAAGTGTGTGTGTGTGCAAATATACACTGAGCTGACCTAAGCACTAACTGCTGAACAGAGTTGAATCCCCGGACAGCTAGGGGAGAGTGGGAAAGCCATAAACGAATGAGGAATGTTGATATTTCTTCCAGCTTGTCCAGGGTTTTCCTGTGCATCTGTGAGCAACTGTGTGAATAACACAGCTAAATAAACATCTGGACGTTGCCACACCCTTGTCTAACACACACACTCATTAACTCAGTCACTCACCCTGCAGCCTCATTGCAGCTTCACTGCACCTATTTGCACTCAACCGAATTACTTGAATGGAGGAGTGGAAGCTTGAAGAACATCATGACAATGCACCATCAAGATTACAGTATAAATACAGGGTTGCCCGTAAAGTTGGAATAACTTAGTTTTCAGGCACATTCCTGTTTTTATTATTATTACTAATTTTCACATTGATATGTTTGGAATAGATTGATCAATAGAGTTTTGAGATAGATATACACAACCATTTCATGAGAAGAGGTAAAAAATATATATATTTGATTCCAACTTTATGGGCAACCATGTAGTGTCTTTATACAACATTTATACAACATATCTTTCCAAAATCTTTTAATAATTGTGTTTTCCTAATGGACAAGTGCTCAAATGAGCTGTTTGCAGGGAGGCTCCAATAATTAGAGCTTGTTATGAAGACAGTTAATGCTTCAACAAGAAAAACAGAAAATCTCTCGAAAATCCAAAAATTGTTCATATTGTTGGTCACAAGGCACCAGTTAAGTATTTATAGTTATGACATATTAATCCTTGGATAAAGAGAGTGGCACCATATATCTGCAGGGGCAGTTGTTGGTGTGCAATGAGCAACTGCAGCAGCATGGTGTATGTGTGCGTGTGTGTGATTTGTTCAATGAGTCCTGTGGTGACATAGCAACAAGTTGAAAAAGAGGGAAGAAACAGACGGATGGAGTTATTCATAGATTTTCCTGCCTCCTCTGTGGAATGTATGAGGTAACTTCACAGAAAGTTGTGAGAATCAAATAGGCATCATACCACAGAGGGATTTAACAAAACATAGACTTTCTATAATGTAATAAGAAATGAAACCTGTGGTTAAACCAGGACAAATATTCCAGGGAGGCACTCAGCCCTGCCCTGGGTCACCAGGTTTCAGTGCAGCTCACTTAAGGCTGCATGCACATGATTTAGGTCCACTTGCCTCCTCTGCTGGCCAGATCCTGGTAGTGCACTATGAGAATACTGTCAGCCCAAGGGTAGTACCGACTCTGTATAGATTTGTGGGCAAGATATTACAGCCACAAAATCCTCAACGCTGGTAATGCATGTCTGAGAGATGTAACTACTGCAGATTGTACAATAATCACCAAATACTACCACAAAACACACTCAAGAATACTCACTGGCAACACTTTACATCACCCCATTTCACAATCATAAGCAGTGTGCAAACTTTGAAGAAACAGACTACAGTGTTAAGTATATATGTATTTGTTTGTGTATTTGTCATTTGTCATTTATATTGTTGCATATCATGCAGTCCTAAATGTGCACTTCACTGCTGATGTTTTTGGTAGGCAATGCTGGAGGGTGAGATAATAGTTGTATTTGTTTAAAGTCATTTCCATGTCTGTCTTTTATTGTTTACTCTCAGTTCCACATTATTGCTCTGTGACTGAGGTGCATCAAATTCCCTTATAAAATGCTTCAAATAACAGATAGGACATGGTGAATAAGGGAAATGTGGAGAAAAAAAAAACAATTGTCAGCATGTTTTCCACTGGAGAAAAGACACACTGTTAAGTCTCAGTGTTGAGTCCAGGATATGGAGCCGCAGTAGGAGCTGTTGCTTCCTGATCCAATATTAACAGTATCCTTGGAGACAGAGCCACGGGGGGCAGTGTATTAAAAGATCAACACTCACACTGTGTGTGTGTGTTTCTGAGTGTCTATGAGGGTGTTTTTCTGTGTGTGCAGCAAAGTATTGGATTCCATCAGTGAGTCTATGGTAACAGCCCCTGAGACTGGCAGTCCGACCCCCATCCCCCACCATCCTTGTCAGAGCGATTTATAACTTTCCTCCAGTCATTGTGATATAAAGGTTTGTGTGAGCCCTCAGGTTTGTTTTTTGTTTTTTTACTCTACCTCATCATCTTTTGAGTCCAACCAGAAAAGATTTCTTACAATGGGACTGTTTGTGGGAGTTTGTTGGTTTTGAGCAACTTTGAGGTCTTAACCTAGTTTCTCCAAATAGGTACAAAATGTATGTGCTCTGTAGTGAGTGTGTAGTGATTTTTTAAAACTATTTTCCATATATTCTTATCTTTTTTGCATAATGACAGTAGAGAGCTGACAGAGACAAGGGTGATGGTTGTGGTGTGGTTGCACTGTTAGAGTAGACCTTTGACAATATTTCAGCAACAGTGTGTCCAAACCTTTTTGGCTGGTGGCTACTTTAAATGAAGCAACATTTGCAGTTCCTCATCACTGGTTGCATATCTACCAGTTACAGTATCTAAATGAACCAAACACTGATCTTTGTTCTGCGTTTGCTTAAGAAATGTCTCTAGAGTCCAAGGACAGAGAAATATCCAGTAATTTACAAAACAGAGCAAAGATTAGATTGAAGTCATGTCGAAGAAAATGTTTTACAAATCACAAATTTTTCTCAATGGGCTTTTTCTCCTTTGCTTTTTTATTTATCTTCTCAAGCCTCCTTAATTTATGTTCATTCTCCATGTGGTGGTAGTAAGTGGTTAAACATTTCTGATCATATTGAATGGGTAATTTACAATGAGTCTATAAAACCATTTTTTAATACAGCAGAACCTTAAATAATAGTTTTGTTCCACGTTAATGGAATTCTATGTAAATGTGTGTGTGTATATATATATATATACTCTAATAATCTCTAATATTAGTTGTGATTTCTTACTTTGAAGTGGATCCAATGTTCCATTTTTCTCAGTGTAGAGCTTTTTTTATCTTTAAATGATTCGCAACATATTTCATACATCTACTGAAAGTAGGCCTAATATAATTCATGTACATACAAACATAGTTTCATAATAAAAATGATGTACATCATTTATATGACATATATGATATACATAAAGAACATCAACAGTAACTAAGTAGCTGAGACCTTTTTGGTTAACAGCCTCTGTGTTAGAATGAGTTGATGCAAAATAATCAAACCATATGTGGTGGCTATCCTTGAGTGAAAAAAAAGATAACAGGTGTTTATTATGTAAGAGCAGCAAACTTGATGCTGAGGTGTCGTTTTCCTCTTTTCACTTCTCTGGAAACTTTCACCAGAAACTCTCTCTCTTTCTCTCTCTCTCTCTCTCTCTCTCTCTCTCTCTCTCTCACACACACACACATACACACACACACACACACACACACACACACACCTCCTCCTCCTCTCATCAGTGTCAAAATTCACAAAATAAAATTAAAACACTTCCGGCCAACTCTTTCAAAATAAAGCCTCGTCGTTGAGCATCGCTCGCTTTTAAGTAGACCGTTGAATCAAAGTAGTCTCGGTGTGTAACAAAAAACTCTGAAGTATAAACCAACCACTTTTG
This sequence comes from Selene dorsalis, assembly GCA_900303245.1. Taxonomy (NCBI): domain Eukaryota; kingdom Metazoa; phylum Chordata; class Actinopteri; order Carangiformes; family Carangidae; genus Selene; species Selene dorsalis. The sequence goes on from OMNW01010685.1 coordinate 6,883, forward strand.
CATTTATAAAATACGTTTGTTGGTAGATACGATATCCACACCGCAATGTTAGGAGAGTCAAAATATTTTTATTTTGACGGTGAAATCTTTCCACTTCCGGTATTTCTCTTCCACCAGGCTTTCGACTTGACAACGTGTAGCCATGGCAACCACAGTAGCCACAGCAGGTCCGGTCATACTAGTAGCGCATCCCGTTACCTCTCCTGGAAGCAAACAGCCGAGGATATGACAGCCGCAACTCACAGAGGAATAAACGTGAACAACCAAATAAGCTTGACAGAGGTTTTGCAGCTAGTTGTGTTTTGTTTTGAAAAGTTATGACACCCTCACAGAGAGCCAGGTATGGATGTGAAGCCGCGCGTAACGCTAAATGGAGAGCGACAGGTGAGTGGAATAGACCGGAACTGACGGATTTTACTCAATATCAGAATAATTTTAAGATAATCTCAAACTATTCTGAGTGTTATAGTCAGGCCTCTGTTATAGTTATAATAGTGACCTTACCATAATGACCTCTAACTTTTCTTAAACTATGTCGTACGCCTGTGAATTAGCCTACCTGTCCACTATCACGATTTTTAGGAGTGTGATCCCATCCGATAAATGAAAATGATAAATATCATGAATCACATGACATGCTATTGCTATGATAAACGTCCTGAAATAACCTAACCCTAAATACCTGCCCCCCATCCCATCATACAAACAGACCCCTGAAGGTCACAGGACCCCCAGGCTGATTCAGTCTTCCTTGACCGGCCACAGCTGGCTCTCTATGAGCTGCTGAGGCTGTTGAAGGACACTGTGGTTTTCTGTGTCCACTGTGAAACACTCCTTTTGTTATGTTTGTGTGTGTGTGTGGACTCTGTGTGTGATTATGTGTGTGCTTTTGCTTACTCTCAGGGGGTCAGTGGTGTCTTGTTAAAAAGGGGGGCCCTGTCCATGTTAGAGGTATTGGATCTTGTGTTTCTGTCTGTTGTTCTGCATCTGGAAAGAAAATACAAAACTGATTGGCCCCCCACTGACTGGACAGATAACATCTCTCTAGCTCCCCGCCAGAAAGTGAAACGTCAAAGATGCTGTGTATCTCTAAAGCTTCATTAATCATGCAGATTCAACTAAGCCCTAACCAGGTCAAGCAAGCTTTTGTTTAGGTATGTGTGTGTGTGTGTGTGTGTGTGTGTGTGTGTGTGTGTGTTATGACTTAAGGAAGCCTAAATAATTCAGCCAGTGGGGCAAAGTGCTTGAGGAATCTCAAATGGCTCTTGCACTCCATGTGATGGAAAACACTCAAATCTGATCAGGCGGATTTGTTTTCACACACACACGCACATGCACTGACAAAGGATGAGGACCTGGTGTTGTGTTACTTATACAAGTCTACAACAAACCCACCAATGGGGTGATGACATCAGCGTTAAGTACACTTTAAATAATCAATTTCCTGCGTTTTGTTTTTGTTCTCCCACCCATATCCTCTTCTCTTCCCACTTCAGCTCCTCCTAATATCCCTTTCTTGAAGCGGCCCAGTGGGATACCCCAGCCATGGCCCATTCATCCCCACCCTAAGGGACAAGCCAACAAGTACCACTTACTACCCCCTCCTGCTCCTCACCTGCCTCTTTTCCACACCCGACATGCAGAAGAGAGTGCCGAGAGGCCCCATCTGGTGACCATCGTCCGCCCCTGTGGTCAGAGCGCACTGAGGAAGGTGAATTCATTCAGTATTTATAATTTTAACTAAATGATTCCTAACTCATTTACTAACATTTAATGAATAAGTTATAAGCTCATCTCATCTTGCTATATGAATAAAACCATCAATCCTACAGGTAAAAATATAAATAAGTTGGGGGCAAAGTCAGGCCAGGCCAGAGTTCCCATGGAAGCAACAAGACATAATATCAGGTTTGCAAGCACCCACTGCAAGTTTTATGGGTCCTGAATCCTTGACTGGCATCTTTGTCATTAATTTTAATTGGTTCTAACTGATGAATCCTTTTGCAAATCAAAAGCCAACAAATACATTTTATCAGGCTTAGTTTGAAGAGTGTCAGTAAATAAATAAAATGAAAACAGCGTCACCAGTCAGTGTGCCAAATTTCTGTTTACCGTATGCTTGTTGTGGCCGTAGTCTCCCATGGCGAAGGATGAAGTGTCAGGACGAAGAAAAGGTAGAAACACAATGTGTGTCCATGCAACTGCACTGTTTGGCCCCCAGTGAATGGATTTGGGTCTAGATACTTGGCAGATCTTTCCTAGAAGTGATTTGACAGTCCATTGGAGGAGGTCTCCTAAGAAATGAAATGGTTTAAAAGACAAAGCAAGAGCCATGCTGGAGAAAACACAAACCAAAGAACAATCCAAACTAATTCTTTTAAAACTCTTTTTTGTTACTAATTTATTGATATATCAATAAAGCCATTAGAACTTATGAATCATCTTTAAAGGGTTCTCTATTAAAAATGGCATCACATCACCGGTAGCCATTACACTACCTTAAATGGGAAAGGAACCTTATAATTGTCATTTTTATATTTCTAGGTGACAGTGCTGTTGAACCGCAGGGGTGTGGTGTCCTTTGAACAGCTGCTATTGGATATCTCTGAGGCGTTGGGGTTTCCTCGCTGGCACAAAGCCAGGGTCACACGCTTGTACACGACCCATGCACGAGAGGTGAGGCTCAGCTACAGCCACATTAACCTGCAAAGGAACCCTGAGGCACAAATCGGCCGACAGGTTCCTTTTAACACAGGAAGCTGAAATAAACGGACATGCAGACATTATCCTAATGAATATTTAGAAGTGTCATGCCATACAATAATGCAACAAAGCTCTTCAACAATAGTTCTCAAAATCAAATTATCTCAGGGCCACTGGTCAAATTGTTCTCTCCTAGGGGGCCATTAGGACCCTCAGTGGGGAGAAAAAACTCTAGTGTTTTCAATAATTGTCAATTATATACATGCCTCCTTTCCTGTTTCTGCATTCATACTCCCCTCCTTGTCAGAAGTATGAGGCTGTTTGATACTGTATTCTTAGAGGAACAGTTCTACCCACCTCAGCAACAGTTAACTCTAAGAACTTTTGTTAACCAAACTTTCTTCATCTGTGTACTACGGGACCGGTTTTTGCTGTTTCTTTGCTTAGATTTTGCATCATTATTAAAAAAAAATGAAACTACAATAAAATAAAAGATTGAGGAGAAATCGAAATGTAAGATCAAAACATTTATTTCTGAGCTGCATGTATTAGTTGAATCTTAACATGTAAGGTTACTTATGAAATTGTCTTGTGGTCCAGACATCTCGTAATGTGTCATTTTGTCTCGTTTTATTTTTCTAGGTAAAAGGTGTATGTGACTTCTTCAGAGGCGAGGCAGCCTTCCTAGCGCTGGGTAAGGCTCGTCCAGAGCTGAGCAGCGTGCAGGAGGCTCTGGAGGAGCTGTTTCCAGACCATTTGCATTACCGGGCTGACGCACTGCGGGCCTGGGAGAAAAGACTTAGTCCAACACCAGACAAAGCTGCAAAGGCCGACAGTGGATACAGTGAGGGGGCAGATAGCAGTGAGACAACTGAAGGGACGCACCAGGACACACATGCACATGTCAAAACCCACACTAATGCACACACACTCCACCATATAAATACACAGCAGCCTGAAAAGTATAACTCTGGTGTTCAGAAGTCTCATAAAAAGAATGGCAGAAAACCAACACACCTTCCAAACCACCTGCAGAGACTACATGTGAAGGGCGGGGTCAGAGAGAGACAGCCCTCAATCATTGGTCCAATTCAACCTGAGGAAAAGGGACTTAGAGATGTAAAAATACCTTCCCCTATACTTTGTGAAAACTGCTTAGCAATAAGAGCTACACATCAGGGTCTAGAAAGGATCAGTCCCTTATCAGGGAGGGTCCCTCTTCCCCCTGTGTCAAAAAAGCAAAAAGGTAGTGCTCATACAGAACAAGATGTGAGAACACAAGAAGTATCTGTCAGTCCTCCTCCTCCCCAACCAGTCAGCAGGAAGGAAGAGAAGAGTCTGGCACAGTTACAGCTTTTAGAGCCACTTCCAGATGTGGGTCCAGCCCAGAAAGGCGTACAACAAAGGATGACCTTTGACCTTCCATCAGACGGCAGTGATGTCACCCTGTCAGATATCGAGCGTTGCTACGAAATAGGACGTGTGGTTGGAGATGGGAACTTTGCAGTGGTGAGAGAGTGCCGTCATCGTGACAACGGGCAGACCCTTGCCATAAAGATCGTCGAACGCTCTAAACTAATCGGCCGGGAGCACATGATGCAGAATGAGCTGAGCCTTCTGGGTAGCCTGTGTCACCCTCGCATAGTGCGTCTGGTTGCGCACCACCATACACACACTCACTCCTACCTGGTGATGGAGCTGGTGAGTGGGGGGGATCTGTTTGAGGCCATCAGTGAGAGAGGGAAGTTTTCAGAGGCAGAGGCCGGACTGATGGTGTCAGACATGAGCGAAGCACTGAATTACATCCACTGCAAGAGCATCGTCCACCGAGACCTCAAACCAGAAAACCTACTGGTGGGTATCAGGGTTAGAGAGATTGGAGGAGTGTGTTGCTTTTCAAAAATGAATCCCTGTGCCATGGTGCCTCTTATTTATTTTATCACTAGAGGGAGCCAAACAACAATATCTACAATTCATAATGTCGCTTTAATACTTTTTAAGGAAGATAATTGGCTACCAAATACAAACACAATGAAAGAAAAGAGATGCAGGACTGGTCTCAATCACCTGTTATAGGTACAGACAAGAAAGTCTTAGTTGTGTTAGCTGATGTTGGAACGTGGCCCCAAAGTATTGTAATCTTATTTATTTTGCTGACAGAATCATGATGTCTTTGGAATAAACTAATTAACTAACTTTTGAATGACTGACAAGCAGTAAATGTGTGATCTGTCTCAGCTTTTATTAATCTCCTGCCAAGTTTTCCACACCCACTGTCTTTACAAACTGCACTATGACACTGTATCATCTCACAGAAAAACTCATTATTTAACATGACCTGAGGCTACGATATTAGTTGAGTCAAGTCAGTATTTGGAAACATCCAAATGAAAATGTCAGTAATGAACATTTTTCCATCTGTGTGGCAACGATGTGGTTGGAGTTAGAGTTGTTTGAATTTTCCTCCCTGTCTGACTTTGCTTCTGTCTGTACCTGTTTTTTTCGTCTCCTCTCTCAGATAGAGCGTGTGGCAGCTGACATCTGTAGGCTGAAGCTGGGAGACTTTGGTCTCGCCATGGTTGTGACTGAACCAGTCTTCACCATATGTGGGACACCCACATATGTAGCCCCAGAGATTCTCTGTGAGACAGGTCAGCGCTGTTTGCTGCAGTGTCAAACACTAGTTCACTTTACATTTTACCCTTAAATAGTTTTTCTTATCTAAACATTCTTTAAACACTGTCTGTTTCTGAATTTGAGGATTATCTTTTTTTATTTTCAAAACAATTGTTTGTGATCTACCCAACAGGTTATGGTGTAGCAGTGGACATATGGGCTGTGGGTGTTATTCTCTACATCCTGCTGTGTGGCTTCCCCCCGTTTCGCAGTCGGGATCGGGATCAGGAAGAGTTGTTCCAGCTAATCAAACAGGGACAACTCCACTTCCTGTCCCCCTACTGGGACCCCATCTCAGAGGGTGAGAAGCACAGAACTGTAAAATATGCAAACATTCACACATAACCACACAGTCCATTTTGTATGTTATCCTCTGTGTGTATGTGATTGTGTGCAGAAGCCAGAGGCTTGGTCAGAGCTCTGCTTGAGCCAGACTTCACAGTGAGGCTGACAGCAGAGCAGACCCTGCTGCACCCCTGGGTGAAGGCTATGGCTTCAAACTGCAGGCAGAGGGCACTCACAGACAAAGCACAGAGTATCACAGCAGACACTGGAGCAGAAGCAGAGGGAGTTCAAAGTCCAGCTCAGACCAATCCAGCAGAAACAATGGCAGACAAAAGACCAGGACTCACCAGCTGTGAGGAGGAAATCACACAAAAAGAGTTCAACAGAACTGATGAGAAACAAACTGAGATAAACACAAGCAGAGGGCAAGATGAGGACAAAGCACCACGGCAACAGTCAAAAGAGGCAAGGACAGTTCACGCTGTATCTGCACAGGTCAAAGTGGACAAGATGGCAGAGGACACGCCTGGTCGACAGAAACCAGAGTGCACCTCTCTAGGTGCTGGCTCACTCAGCAGGGAGACCAGCAGGCAGGAAATACAGGATCCAGGTCTGAAGCAGCTGTCAAACACAGACTGGGAACTCAATCAGCCCAATGCCACTGAACACCAAACTGAATTCTCATCCCACATTTAGACGAAGTCAAAACAAAAGCCCCAACACCTCATAGCCACCACCTTCAACCAATACAGCTGAACACAGCACAACAGGTCTTTCGACACCTATCCTCCGAGTCAGCATCTACCATGACGAGCCACCATTATCATCCATCCACCGAAACAGTCCCAACCTCACTATCAAGCCTCTGTTTAAGTCTGATTAGATCAAGGTCATCACTTTCATTGTTGTGGACAACAGCACTGACTTCTTAGCGGCTGGATTCTCAGATGACCCATAGATGATGTGACGTACTCACTTGGGGATTGAGCAGCGTTTGATTGACGGGACAAGATAAATCTCATAAATGTGTGTAATCCATTTATCCTGCAGTCATTAATTGATCATGATATGTTGTGTAATGTGTCCTTCTAGGATTGCAACAGGGGGATGGGAAGTAGAATAGCATTAGGGACACTTGTGTTGAAATTAATGAAACAGAGTTGATCAAGTAGGACTCGATTTGGATTTTAATATTTTCAGTGTTCTTTAAGTTGTGGTGTATTCATGAAAAAACTTTTTAGTACATTTTTGTGTTTTCATTTTGGTTGACCATCAGTCATGTTTTTTTCTGGCCAAACATGTTTAACTTTGAGAACATATGTAGTTATAGCTACTTTGCTTGTTTTGTGACCTTGACTGACCCATCCTCCTTTTATACTCCTAGAAGTCCATTCATAGAAATCTGGCTTGGGATCATTTTTCTGGCAAACATTTGTTTACTACATGTTCATAAACTATAAATATCTGTACCAACTGGTTTTTGTTTTCATCTTTCGATCTTGCATTCCATCTTTGTGGTAGTGTGTTTGTGTTACATATTTTGAGAGACCTATAACACACTGACACTCTCTTAGTATGATATAATTATAAATCTTTAACCGTGTGATGCCAAACAACCAGAAAATTAGCCATCTGTGGAGGACTTTGGAGAAATTAACATGTGGTAATATCCAGTGGCTAATAATGGGTACTGCCCAGCATTCAGGACATGGTGTGAGACCACATAGAGCTTCTGGGTAAACTGTGTGTGCATAGCTGAGGGTGGTATGGCCGAGTTGCCATCCCATACAGACCAAATAAGGCATATCTGTCCGTCCAATGGGAGTGGTTAGTCCTGTCCCTCCCGATTGCCGACAGCTGAAACTCTGACATCCTGCCCCACCTACCCCCAAGTACGCTCACACAACCCCCAGTCGTGTACACACAGGCACCCCTCCCAGCCCTTGAGGCAGCTAAGCCACAAATCTGGGGCACTGAGGGGATGAAAAAGCTTATAAATGCTTCTGACCTAGTACCAGTGGCCAAGGACAGCTAAGGCTTTCTCTGATCACCCTCATTTTCTGCTTTAATTATTCATGCATCTTTAATATATATAAACTCTGAGTCTCTTACAACCAGTTGATTCAGTCTTTCACAGAAACGGGGTTATCTTTCATTTAAACTTTTGTTTTGAAAGTTATCTCTGAGTAGTGACGCCATTATAAGGGTGTTAAAATATGCGCATTTGGCTCACAGGTAGTGCAAAGGTATGAAGGACGCGTCTTTCGGTGGACTGGCCTAAATTTGTCGCATATCAGGTTTTGGTCACCTTTCAAGTCCTGCCATACACTGACCCGCAGGTGCTCACTACGCATGCGCCTTTAAAAACTCTTTAAATACCCCAAGTCATCTGCCACAACAAAACATTCCGCTGTCAGCCAATTCACGGCTGTACACAAGTAGTTGCTGGCACACAGAGGCCGTTTCCGATACACGCAAAATATTTACTTTTGAATACGAAACTTGTAATATTAGTCACGATCGAGAACCTGCCCGAGTGACAGCGAATTTGACCCGGAGTCGTTCAGGCTGTGCAGGGTGAAGTCGGGGGAGACGGACAGGAAAAAAAAACAAAGATGGCTGTGTAGCCAGAGAGACGAGTCCCAACAGAAGTGTCTCTAGCCGCGGCTTTGATCGCCGACAGGTCCCGTGAGTCCTGTGGACAGTCAGTCGGTACCGGAGTGGGGACGTTAGACGAGCAGCCGAGCTGGGCCGCGGGTGCACGTCGTTGTAATCTGCTGTCATTGCGAATAACGGCGTCGAGAGCGCAACAACAGCTGAGGGACGCCTGAGTTGTTTTTGTTCTGCCTGGGCACAGGGAGAGGACTGCTGTGTTTTTGTCAACGTAGCTAGCACATAGTCTGCTAGCTTCACTGTAAGTCAACTAAACTAGTCAACATTTAATTCAGTCGTAATTACATTTTGCACATGATCTCGTTATTACACAATCGTTGGCTTGTTAGATTTTCAACTTCCTAAGTGTAGGGTAGCATTAATAATAAGTTAAGTCCGCATTCCTGTCTGACAGCCTGCTGCCGTAGCGTTAGCCCGGCTAACGCTAGCTAGCTGTCAGCTGACCGTTAGCTTGACAGGTTGTGAGCTAGTCTCGAGCTAACCTGCTAATATTTCGGGTTCAGCGTGGTCGCGGCAGGTACATCTCAGAAATTTCTAGACAGTCATCGCCATGTCTTCACCGGAAGAGAGAGACGTGGGCGTTGCGGCCGCCCCTGGCTCCTC
>OMNW01010691.1:8213-26311 GCA_900303245.1 Selene dorsalis
AAAAAATCTATAGAAGATTAAATTGTTTTCTGAAATACTGTTTTCCGACTCGGTTTGCAAGGGGTGGAACTCAGTCCTTAGTCAAGACCAACAAGACCCAAGTCTGAGTCCTGCAAGTCCTTCACAAAATTTTACTCGGCTGATGTTTGATTTATTCATTCATCCTTTGTCTGCACCACTTACATTTATCCACAGGATAAAATATGTTAACACCACACACAAAGCCTTTGTATATAGGCCTCTAAATCCTAAACAACTGCAGTGACAGTATTAATAAACATGATTACATAGTAGTAACAATTATAGAAAGCAAAGTACATTACAGGAGGGATAAAGTGAGAATAAAAAATAGTTTGTGTTCTTGAGTCTTTGCTGAGCTAAACAGATTGTTGGGAGAACATTATAATGCCATACTGAACGTCTCATCCATGTAATCAGTCTAAGGTAAGGTAGGTAGATTCTTAACATAAGTATCATCACTTTTTTTTTTTTACTTAATTCATTCCAAGTTCAAAGGCTGATGTCTAAGTGATGCCACTGTTCAGAATTCTTAAGTTCAAGTTTGAAGTAATGTTCGATTCATCATCATCACCAGATTCACAACTTCTCAAAAACTCCATCTACATTAACGAAATGTAACAGCAACAAACAAAACAAAAATTTTGTTTGGTAAACATTGATGCTCCTCACGTTGTGGACCAAGTAGTGGACACAGCTGCAAATAGGCTTGGCCTACTTATGAGAGCCAGGTGTATATTTATTTGTATATTACAAATGTATACTCATCAGCACAGGCCAACATCACAGCAGGTGTTCTGGCTCTACAGGAAGAACACGTGCTGGCCCTTATTGTGAAGAGCCCAGAAAAGTGACATGTTTAAATATTCCCAGCCCCGTGCAGATGAGTATAAACGCAGGTCGCTATGGATAAAAGGCAACAAAGCTGAAAGGTAAAACAGTTTGCACCTTGTTGACTGTTAAGCTTTGAGGGCCCTTTGAACTGGTGTCAGAACTACAGCTGAAGTTGTGACAAATCTGAGCTAAACTCAGCTGGTGGCAGTGGGTGTGTCGTCCAAGATTATAGAACAACAGTCGATACACTTCTGCGCTGCTGATTCAAAAACATCACAGGTTTGAGGTTTAAAGAACTTTAAAGACATGGTACACTAAAATTATTAAGACCGGAGATCAGTAGTTGACTCAACAAGCCGCACTCAGCAGGAGAGTGTAAAATATATACTTGTGTTTTTTCTTGGTACTTGTTGTCTTAATATTCACAGTGTTTCAACTCCAGATCAGCATCATTTCTAATTGGTTTCATCAGGTTTCATTCCTTTTCACCACTTGCCAGCACAGATCCCTCGTAGGCCAAAAATAAAATGGGCTTGAGTTGTAGGGCGCCTTTGCCAGTCTTTCCCACCAACCCCCTTCTCTCATCACCACAACATCAAAGCAGCCCAACCAATTAACTATTCCCCGAAACGAGAGCAGCAAAGCATCGCCCCACACCCACCAGATCCCCCTGCACATTACCATAATCCAGTCTAATCATATTAACATAGGCCACAGATGAGCAGGAGGAGACACGGCTGCTCTGGCTCTGCTGTGTTCGTACAGCCTCTTAGTGTGGGTGTGAATGCATACAGGCACTTTTATGCTGCACTGTGTGAAGGCGCATGTTGTGTGTCGCCAATGCTCAGCGCTGTAATATAATGTGTTCCTTTAATCCTTTAATATAGCCATATACTCCTAAACATGCTAAATGTTATGTGCTAAACATCATCCTGTTAGTGGAGTAGAAATGCAACAATTAGTCAATCATCAAAAAATAAAAAAATAAAATAAAATATATATGTATATATAATCACTTTTAATCTAGTCTTAAAAACAAAAATGATAAACCTTTGCTGGTTCCAGCTTCTCAAATGTGACGATTTAAGGCTTTTCATTTAGTGCACATGACGGATTATCTTTGGCATGGCATGGCAGCATCATTTGTATAGCACATTATCATGCGTTCGCTGTGTGTAACAGAAACACAATTAGCATAGAGGCACAAAAACATCTGAAGACCTCACACTGATAAATTAGAAGAAGGGGGTGATTTTTTTTATTCTTCTTATTATTTTGACATTTTGGATATAATATTTTAGAAACAAAACAAATAGAAAATCATGTTCAATTCAATTCAGTTCAATTTATAATAATATATATAATAATAACAATAAAATATTGAACTGTACCGCATGCTAAAATTAACCTATATGCTTAAGGTCCTATATTACATAGGACTGGACCTTTTCTGCTCTCGGTGTTCCCCTACAGGAGTGTGTAATCCCCTTTCACTGGCTACTAGACCAGATATTTTCTAGACCTGCTGATGGATCTGCTGGAGCATAATGTTGACTCGTGGTGTTGTGTCGTGGTCGATGGGAGACTACACACCATGGACACTCTGGAGTCGTTTTTTGTGGCATCTGACCTCGAAAATCACACAAAAAGAAATTCCATCATCACACAGCATTACACAGCTCAAGGCCATACACAAATTACACAACACAAGACTATTCAGTGTATCTCATGTATTTAAGCTGGCAAGCCGATTCCAAACCTTATTTGGACAGCGCTAAAACATGATAACAGCTGAGACACAAACCTTGCTTACCTCTCCGATGGGGAACCAAAGCAAAAGGGATGTGTAAGAGCTGGAAGCATCAATATGCTATAGGAAAGGGACCCCAAGAAACAGGACACAGGGGGCAAAGGAGCGAAATGTGAAGTGTGCTGTACAGAGGGTTCAAAAGGTCAGGTAAATACAACACAGGCTACATTACAAAATATTTAACAGGTATTTAACCCTGTCACAACAATTTTTTGTATGAATGATTTAACCAGGCGTCTTTTACATCAGTTCACCAGCCAGTTCTCTAACACTGTGTCACCTAAAAGCGTCTATACTGTGAAACTGAACACTGAACTGAAGAGTAGGCTACATGTGAATGGGACAATGGACAGGTTTCCTGCTTACTAACATATCATTATGAAGTAAATGTTGATTGTATAATGACATAATCTGCATTTAGATTGGTTTCCTATAAGGCTTGCTTTAATTATACAATGCATACTGTTTCCTATCTCCCAGGGAAAGGGGTCAGGGTCATTTTATATTATTAAGGAAGTGCACCTGCTATTGCTCTGCCAAAACAGGAGGAAGAGAGTGGTGTTATTTCTCCATTTATGGAGGAACAACAGGACTACCTGTGGAAACTCTACCTGGGAGGCAAAAGACTTGTCTGTTTCAACCTCAGAAATGTCACAATTTTCCTTTGATTGACATTTAAATTGGTTTTATTATCAATGTGTTTGTCAAAGGAATCTGTTGTTTTCTTGATTATCAATGCTTCTCTTGCTCCCTCTTTTTTCTCTATCTCTCTCTCTCTCCTGGCCAATCTGTTTTTGTTATACTCACCCCTTCATGTCTCCGTGTCAGGACGTTTATAGCTCTGCCAAATTGCTGGCTGTATTAATTATCCTCGCCCAGGCAGCTGCTGGTGATATTGGGTGTTTGTCAGGTTAGCCTTCGCCTGCTGCTGATGGATACGGGGCAAGACACGGTGAGGGCTCAAAGAGTCTGAGTGCCCATACCAACCTGTGTGTGTGTGTGTTTGTGTGTGGCTTACTCTGGTGCCAGCACTCTGCATGCAGTGTTTATATGGACTTAATTGCCCGCCAGGGGTATTATTATAATCTGGAGCTCATTTGGCACAAGTGGAGTTACTATGAAATAATTCTCTAAATCAGAGTCACGCAGGCTCATGTTTTCCATGCCCTCATCTTCCCCATGTGGTTTTAGTTAACGTCTTTTTAGACAAAATATTTCATTACTACAGTTTACATTATTTGGGGTTTATTTGTGCAAGAGATTTGCAAAATGTGATATATTAAAAACATGCTCATGAGAGCTTTATAAACCTTAAATCGACACACTGGACTGTCATATTGACTGAGACACACTTGAATATACTGTGCTACTATACTGTACTTACAGCCATGCCATGAACAGCTACACACAAACCAAGAGACGCTGCTTCAGTTTTAATTTAGTCCTCTTCAAATGTAAGACTTGATTAAATGAAATTGAAAGTTCATTGGCTAATGGTGGAGCTCTGCTAATTATTTTTCAATTTCATTATTTCCCTTGTATAGAAGACTGATGCTGCCATTTCTCTTTACATTCTGAGTTTTTAAAGGAGCGGGAGCTGACTGAGCCAGAGGAGAATTGACCCTCCAACCCCGGTAACAATACATGATTATCACAAGTGGATCAGCCAAAGGACGGGAGACGATTAGTACCTCGGCTGTTTCTTTACATCACCACAGAGACAAAAGCTACATTTGCTTAATGGTATATAATTTACCTCCTTTATGCTTTTTGCTCTGCTCCCCTTTTTTTTTTATTTGCCACAGTTTTGAAAGCACCTTCTTAATTAGTTCTGTGGAGTTTAGAAAATTTCCGTAATAACTGTTATTGGGCACTATTGTCTCATTATTCACTAATCAAGAGCATTGCTCAACGGACAATCAAAATGCTTGACAGCTGAACAAACCAGTGTAGCTGTCTCTCTGACGGAAAAACCTCCACATCAACAAATGAAAAAACACAGGGACTCATCAAAATGTTAATTAGTTTTGACACAGTGTGAAAGATTAGATGTAAACATGGGTTATTATTGTTCCACACTCTGTTGAACGTTTCAATAAAAGATAACCAAGTGTCTTTGTTAAAGGGTAATAATTATACACCCCTTGGTCTTTCTTCCCGGTCGATGACTTTGAACTCTTCCCAGTCCGTGCGTTACTGGTTCTGGTTCTGGTCTGATGCCGGAGTGTTTGTGTTGCAGGTGGTGACATGTAGAGAAGGAAAGACAGTTTGAGTTTTTGTGAAATCTAATTACTAGTGAAGCGTTAATGTTGAAAGGCCTGTCTACTGTCTACTGTCTGCTGTCTGCGTGAGTTCCTGAAAGCCTGCACCTGACCAGGTACCATCTCCTCCCAGTAACACACTCAACCATTGTTCTTAAAGAACTGAATTTCAAGACAGACTAAAGAAAAGTTGTGAGTTTACAGTGACAATGTTGTTTTTGCCCACCTGTACACAGGAGAAATACAGTTTGACCAATGAAAGCACTGATTCATGTCCCTCGCCTGCACTCGCCTACAAATACAATATTCATAAGCAAGGAAAAATTCACAAATGTGTAATGTCATTTCAAGAGACAGTTGCTAGGATCCTCAGATTCACAGCAACTATTTCGACCTTGATTTTGTTATGTTTTGGTTTCATTCCTCAAGCAACCATCTTTCTTTGATCTCCTCCGCCATGGTAAACAGATGGGAGGAGGATGTGGAAATCTGAGACTGTGGATTGATTTCATGTGAGTCAAACATCAAGTATGTTTTTGAGAGCTAGATTTCTTGTTTAGTGGTTATATTGTTTGTGTGCTGCAGATGGTTAAATGTGACTTTAGATCACTGTAATGTGTAGAGAAGAGATCCGAGCAAGCATGTGCACTGCAGAAATTCCTAGAGAGTGACCAGGACTCCTAACATTTCAGATCTTCCCTCCATTTAACCTGCACCATCTGCAATACTGGTATTGATTCCAGCCATCAGGAACTTATAACCAAACATTTTCATGGCAATTTAGTAAGCACTGGAAAGTAAAAGTGTTTAAATTACAAGTATATATCACTTAATGAGAATTTTAAAAAAAGTTTTCAAGTTGATGTTCTGGTTGAAATGTGTTAAATTAATTCATTGACAACAGTAATATGACAATTATAGGTTAAGAATTAATACACACCCCCTCACACATGTTTTGGCATAAAGTAAGACTGTATTTCAGGGTTTCTTCAAGGTTGACAGGTCTGTTTGAAGAATTCATACCTTTGTCTTTAATTGATGCTTGGATGCTTCTCTCACAGTTCAGAAAACTTTCAGATCACTTTTTTTTAAGGTATATTTGCCTTTATCTGAGTTGAGAGAGACAGGACATAGAGAGGCAGAGAGAGGGGGAATGACATGCAGCAGGGGGCCGCCTGATGCAGGATCTGGGGCTGGCTGGGGTGAGGACTGTGGCCTCTGCGTATGGGGCGCCTGCTCTACCCACTGAGCCACCTGACGCCCCCAAATCACATTTTAAAACTCATTGTGAAATGTCAAAAGTACATCACAACACAAATTTTGTCTGCTTCCTCAAAACACACCTGAGAAATCTTGGTTATAAAGACTTAATGTAAAACTTCTGACAAAAACAGGTGCACGAGCTCCAGTGTTCATGCTCATCAGATACACCACATTTCACAACGATTCCAATAAATTATGATGTATTTGCACCAAACATGTCTGCTTAGCTTATTTTTTCCTTCTGTCTTGTCTGTAGACAGCTGCTACCGTCAGCTTGTCGTGCTGAAAACTCTGCAGCAGCTTCAGTTTACATGTCAGTGTAATATATATTGAAAATCGGATCCTTAACATCAAGGAAAAACCTTGAAAACAGAGCAGCAGGTCGATGTTAGTCCAGACGTAAACAGGCAGACGTACACGGTGAACAGCAGTGCAGTGCAGAGGTCAATACTTCATTAATGTCTGATTAATGTCTTCAAGCTGATTAATTCAATTGAGCCGTTTATTACACTGTGTGTATTAATAGAAGTGTAGGAGTCCCTCAGCAGGGGATGCTGTCTGCCATATGGGGGAGAATTATGGCTGTGTTGGCTGGGAGGGTGCAGCCAGCGCTGAGGAAGCCAACCGCAGCTCTGGGAGGGTCACGAGGGCACGCTGGGAGATGGAGGGGGTTTGGCAAGAACTTGATCTCTTAAAAAAAAAACCTCTTGCAAAACCTCCAGCATGCACTATGAACTGGCATTGAAATATACATTTTATTATGTATTAAGTGATCTATGTTTAAAGTCAAAGTCAAACATGTCTTCTCATTCTGGGAATGTGGGCTCAGACTTTAGGACTCTACTGTAATATGTATAATGTAATAGCAGCTGATAGAAACAGGATTTTGGACGGAAGTATGTGATGTTTGTATTGGCAGACATACATAAATGTGTATTTTTAGCTTGACATGTTAGTTAATATATTGAATTGTTTCAATTTTTCAATAGGTTTCATATTTGTCTGTGGGCACCAAACCTGAGAGTTAAAATACATTTAGCTGATAATACCTCTGAATGAGGAGAGAGAGTTTTCTGTTTATTCATTGAATTCAAGGCTCTGTTAAGAAAGGGAAAAAAAAAACATGAAACGTGACTAACTCTGAAGGACTTCAAGACATTTTCACACGCTAATTACAGTAATCTTGCAGCTATCAGCAAATTCATGTCCATTCATGAAATCTGCAGGCCTACCTAATTTTCTACATCGCACATCTTTTCTTCAGCGAACAAGCACAAATCAGGAATCACAGAGGTCTCACAGCGTAAGAGTATCTGAAAGGGATTTTTCTTTAATCCTGAGGAATTTCTCCTTCTGTCCTGTGAAACATTCAGTTGGCGCCAGCGTTTCTTCCTTTTACCCTGATGACGCAAACCCCTGGCATGCACACACACACACACACAAACACACACACATACATGCACACTCAGGCTCACTCACTCAGACGCACTACAGCTGTTGTAGCTGGCACACAGTGTCAATTGTGTTTGCCCTGAGAGTTAACAGCAGCCACTCGACATGAGATGTCGCCTCGCCCTCGGCCCCTCTGCCTTCACATGACAAAAGATCTGTTTCTATCTTAGCGATGGCGGCTTAATTGAGTATGATAACCTCAGTGTCACAGTTGTTTATCCAGCCACTCTCTTTTCTCCACCATCACACAGTGAATTTCAATATGTTTGACCAGAGAATGTGAAAGTATCCATTAGGAGAATGAAGCAGTCTTTTATTGAGTATCTCTTTATTCTACAGTGGGAGATACTGCACACACAGAGACCGGGACTTGAAGGGTGCATATGTTTTCAATACTAAATTTTTAGCTTCATTAAAAAACAAAACCTTACCCAGAGAGTGTGTCAGTCTTCACAGAAACATGTCACACACACATTTTTCATCAGTTTTCACAGCAGAGCAGCAACATAATGAAAAAAATGTTCCAGTCAAATTCATGTGGCCTCTTGCTCTGTTCAAACAGCCACCAAAGTGGAAAATACACTGACCTATATAAATACATACACATGACATGGTAAATTACATGGTATGACCGCAAAAAAAACAACCTGTCACTTTTCCATTGTTGAGTCCATTATAAATCCTTCACTTTTTATTTTGTTTCCTAACAACTGATCCGTTCTGTGTGTGAATACTGAGGCTGTGGTACATAGGGTTGTAGGACTATGAAGGAGGGGTGGACTGCTGGACATTGTCATACTTGGAGCTATATTAATCAGATCAAATGAATGTGTGAAAGTTGCTGCTGTAGTGACCTTTGACCAGATAGAGAGGGACATGATCACCCACAGGTTTGTGAAGAACAGTCTCGCTATTGCCATCTTGCCAGTACTCCACCTAAATGCTTGGGCAAAGAGGTGGAGGATTTCATCCCAAATTTGACCAGAATTTTTGGCTGCACAGCTCACTGTAGAGTTGGGCTGAATTTCAGCTTCATTAGGCATTGTACAGATGGAGTAAGGACTGATCATTTGTTCCTGAATGGCCATCAGGCAGTCAGGTGACTTTCTGACATGATGGCTGATCAACAGTTGAATCAGATTCCACAACGTCAAAGCCTTTTTTTTTAGCACTGCATCTGCGCAAAGTGTCAAAAAGATAGTTTGAAAACACCATGGCAACACAACACTGGAGAAAAATATGGAGGCCAGGTTGGTGTTGCTGTGGCAACAGCTGCTGCCTCTTTGATGTTTCCTCCTCCTCCTGTAACGACTGATATGAAGGAAAGAGGAAGTGCTGCTTCTGTCTTGTTAGCATTGCTGCTGAACAAAACTGCCTCAGACCTTTCAAACAAATCTTTATTGACGAATGTCAATAACCAGTAGAGTCTGCAGGGGCCAGTGGGCCGTCAGTGTGAGTGACAATCAAACAGTGTGAGCACGTAAATCAAGAGCTTTGCCTTCACATGGTTGACGATTTACTTTTAGCGTGAGTTGGACGTACAGTGTGTGTCCACTTTGAGATTTTGGGGAATGCTGGTCTGTGGCAAAGATACACTTCATTCAAGGAGCTGAGGTTTTTGAAACTTCCTTGTTGTCTTCGTTGTTCAACTCCACACATTGCAGTTTGGGAGTGAAGAACCCACATTGTATGTTTGCATATTTATTGACTTGACAGGTACATAAATTAACATTTCCTCCTCATACTAATAATTAATATTACCTAGGTGGCGATTCCAATAAACTTGACTCCAAACGAAGGTTAATGCTGCTCTGTATATACTGAATATGTTTGTTCTCCATGTCATCTTAAAAGGTGATAATATCTCAGTGTGGTGACCAGTAATATCCAAGATTTTCCTGTAACCATGAAGTCTAAGTTGTCTAAACTTAATCCTAAACACTGACAACAGTATGGGGCGGATCAGAAAACCTCATTTGAGTCCTTATATACTGGTTTTTACCCATCATGACTTTACAGCAGCACCGGACTGTTTGAACCTCACATTGATGTTACATCAAATGCACAGTGCTGTTTTTCTGAACCTAACAACTCTAAAAAAGTCAATAAGTTGCTATTATTTGTGTGTTGTGCCTCAGTGTTCACCTGTGGGTTGACTCCACTACCCCTCCTCCTCCACTCTGTGTGCAACTGTGTCTCAGTGCGTGGCCTCGAGTCCAGGGTTGAATCATTTAATTAGCCATGATTCTTTTTTCTTTTTTTTTGTGACAAGCCATGTAGGTGCATGGCCTCCTTTAATTGAATGACCTTCTGTGTAATTACTGCCTTTGTGAGCACAAGGGAGATAGCAACAATACAAGAATATCCCTCTCTCTCCTGTGAAACTCAGCAAAGGTGAGCGAGCCTGTGATGCTCGGAGACACAAAACACACTTTCCCCATTGTAACATGATAAATAACTCACTAAATGTGTGTTTGTATATATCCAATCTCTCTGTTTGGTCAAGAGATTTTGAGGAAGATCACAAAGTGGAGGAATATATGGAGGCTGCTTATTGTGATGTACACAGCTAACCTGCACCTGCAGTGAAGGTCAAGTTGCCTTTGTTCTCTGACTAACTAAATCTCCTGTAATTACAGCACTGCAGGAGAAAAAAACAGATGAAGGGAGATTTAGAGCAGCTATAGATCTATATGGATGCAGACAACGTTCATCACATATTTATAGAGCCACCGGGTAATGTGGAGACAGTTATGACCATCATGATTTGATCAGAGGGTTATTTACAGTTCATTCCCAACAGTTTGCTCTGTGGTTTACCAGCAACAGAGAGAGAGAGAGCACAAGCCTAAAGGGTTGAAGGAGCGTTCATCATTGTTCTTGTTGCTATGCGACTCACTAATTAGCCTTAGCTAGCTCACCTGAAGAAACAAAGGGGATCAGTTGTTAAAAATAAAAATGAATAAGAGGAAGTAAAGTAATTGCTCTTCATCTTCCTGAAGTAGAGAAGTGTCCTCCGACACATAAGTCAGAGCTTACTGACTGGATTTTTCTTTTTTATTTTTCCTGTTTTCTTACCCCCAGCACAGAACAACCTACAGAAGATTTTTTAAATGACCAAATGTTATATTGTTGTTATGAGTGTTAATAATTATAACATATCTGTAGTTTTAAGAACCAAAAACCACCTTGATGTAGTTTAACTCTCCTCTCTCAGGCTTCTCTCTGGAGTTCAGGAACAATGTTCAGCAATTCAGAAGAGAGGAGACTCTGGATGAGGATGAATTTTCTGAGTGAGCAATTTTCACGTAAAACACTCAAAGAAAGGAAATCCTACATCCTCCTAAGTGTTGGATGGTGGGTCCAGGTGGGGTTGGTGACTGCGTTGTTGTGACATCACATAGGTGCAGACAGCCTGACAGCTGGTTTTAAGGCTCAGTTTCTGAATACAAGCTGTGTGTATTTCTCTGTGGACTGAAAATGTGATACTTTCACAGCATTAATATAGAACCTAGAGCTGATTCATAATGACACTACACATGGATATCTACCTTTGTGTCATATGGCACCTTTAAAGTTAGCTTACACTATTTCACACAGTAATCATACACAGGTCACAAATCACTGGTAACTGCTGTCTTTATTCAGCCCACTGACATCCAATGATTAACAGATTCAGACTTTGGAAGTAATTATACTACAAATTGCTGTTTCTGGTGACAGTAAACTGTCCTGACCAGGAAAAAAACTAATACCATTGATTTATCACATCCACTATAATGATAAACACTGTTTATATAAGAAACGTTATCC
Source organism: Selene dorsalis (assembly GCA_900303245.1). Taxonomy (NCBI): domain Eukaryota; kingdom Metazoa; phylum Chordata; class Actinopteri; order Carangiformes; family Carangidae; genus Selene; species Selene dorsalis. The sequence goes on from OMNW01010691.1 coordinate 19,665, forward strand.
ATTTATCTTCGGTTTGTTTGATCTTTAAGCCTCTTTGGATCATCAAAGGAAATAAAAGTCATCACTGGCTGAGACCAACTATGATATCAAACCTCTGCTGAATGAAAGCATTGTGGGAGATCAAGGGAGGAGCAGCAGAATGAAAACCTGGGACAAGGAGATGAGTCGGGTGGCTTTGCACATTATTTTCAGCGTGATTGCTTGCAGTCTTGTCCCTGAGGTGGCAAAGGACAAGTTCCTCAAACTTCAATAAACTCCACCCACTCATTTTTTTTTCTTTACTGCAACCAGCAGTGTCTCTGTGCAAACTGGCCTGTTTCCATCTTTTAAACATCCACTCCATCCCCCTCATCAGCAGCAGTGTTTCCACTCTGTTCTGCTAGATCAGTATAATTGTAAAGACACTCACACAGACAGCCTTGTACATTGCACTGGAGAATCTCCTATGTACGCACATTAAATCCCATCTCTTGCCAGAACTGTGTTACACATCGACCAATAAACCCAGAGGGTGGATCTAGACTTAATAATCCTTTTGAGGGATGATCAAAAATGTATTTTACCTCTTTCGTTTAAGAGTTGTACATGCTGCAAGTGCAGACCACCAAACCACTGCTACACATACACATTATAGCCATTAAAATCAGTCACAAATGGCAATGAAAAAATGACAAACTGCTATTTCAGGCGTATCATAAACTGTTACATGATTGTTTTAAAAGTTGCCAGTGATGAATGTAAATGTAAATGTATGATGGTCAATATCACTGGTGGTGTAAACTATAAATACAGACATACATACATACATATACACTGACATCAAGAATCTCCTTATCTTTTATTTTAAAAAGGCATAAATTCCATAATTTCAGAAACAAAGCTTCTGCTCAGTGATCTCACGCCATATTTGCTGGGAATAAAGCTAAGCCATTCATAGACCTGACTAAAGGCCAAGGTTCCCTTAAAGCAAATGAGTTGTCAATCAACCACATCTAAAGGAGAAAAGTGTTTATGGGCTTTCTAAACACAAAACATTGACAGACCCATTTATAGGCTAATGCTCTTTTTATTTGCAATAATATGAATTATGTGATACAGACATTATGATAAACAAAACAAAAAGGTATCTTATTTTTAAACACCGCTAACAGGTAGATGTCTTCACAACTTCTTAAGTCAAATGGCATTGAACTAAAGCGTGCCCCCAGCTAGGTCTGTCCCCTGAAACACTTCTATTATGTAAGTACATGTGTTGTCAAAATGATGAAGTTGTTTTCTGAAGTTGTAGCATGTTTGTGTTCTTCCATGTGATTTCTTAAGTTGCAGTTGAGCTCTCGGGCCACCTGATTTAGTTTTTGCTTCTGATAGTGAATCTTCTGGACAGAAATTGTTTTTGTTTTAAAATGAAAACCCGCTGGTGTGAGTATAGTCTGATACCAGTCTCCTGTCTGTGTAGTGAATGTGAATCAATGATGAGCAGCTGTTTAGCTTAACTTAGCTTATCTTAGAACAAAGGCTGGAAAGTGGAGGCAGTTAGCTGGACTCTGTCTAAAATCTGTTGCTGAGCTTGTTGTTATCCAACTCCCCAATAAGAACAGGGTGGCATCCCCTAAAATGTCACACTATTTCCTCAATCCTCTTATCACATTTTGTTGTTGACTTCAAAGGAGAAGTTCCATTTTTTGCATATTTCTAGCATAAAATATGTTCATTTACTCACCCATACAATTTTGGTGTAACTTGGAGTCCTTCGGATGATATTTAGATCCATTCGTGATCCGCATATATCCATATAATGGGAGTTGTTGGGGCAACAATGCAGCGTCTAAATAAGGCATTATCTGCCGCGAAACTCGATAATTTCACCAATATGTTGTTATGAATCACCAGCACTATTCCCCTGTGAGTTCAGAGTTGCCTTGTTATTGACATCTGGGGTTTTTTACATGGGTTTTTACTAACCTAACTACTTCGATGACGTCACTGCTGTGCGCCACCACACACGGCTCATTCACTCCATGCTCTGCGATGGTCGGCTACACGATATTTGCTACTGTTAATTACATGGTTTGTTTTTGCGCATTCCCAAATTGTCTAAACAAAATGACTAGCTGGACGAAGTTCAGCTTCCACAGGCAGTGATGTCATTGAAGTAGCTGACATTAGTAAAAACCCGTGTAAAAAACCCTGTATGACAATAACAAGGCAACTCCGAACCGCTCCAAACTCACAGGGGAATAGTACTGGCATTGTCCATGCCCCATCACTCCCATTATATGGATATGGAATGGATCGAATGGATCTAAATATCGTCTGAAGGACTCCAAGTTACACCAAAATTGTATGGGTGAGTAAATGAACGTATTTTATGCTAGAAATATGCAAAAAACGGAACTTCTCCTTTAAGGGATGACACTACAAAAAACTTTCCTGCCACACCAAGCATTACTTTGGCAGGCAAAGAGAGAGAAAGTCCAAAGAAAAGGAGGCCAGGTGAGAATGAAGTGGTCTATTACTGACAAAATAAAATTGTAGCAATGTGGCATATTTGTGCATGTGAGTGTAGTGATCACCCACTAACCTAAAATCCATTTCAGGCTTTACTGTGTCATTAAGCATGAGACTCACACACCCAAGGCCACTCAGACCAGTCCATGATTGGTTGGTAGTCTTTGTTACCCGCAGCGGTCCTTTCTGAGGGCACAAAGGTCGGGCTTGAAAGCTCTCATTGGAGGAAAAAAAACCTGGAATGATGAAAGAAGGGCAACAGGGAGAAGCTACAGATTGATGGTCTCCAGTGAGCAGACAGAGAGGAAGAATCATATCCTGGGGGAGAAAGAGACAAATGTTGAAAGAGTTGTTTGTTGCCCTGATTGAAAGGATTGTGGAGTTGACAGAACATTGCACAAGGTTTTCTAGCTACTTCTGCCGCCTGCAACCAGTTAGTTGCTTTAATGCCTGCTTCCTCTGTCTATTGATTCAAATTATGTACAAGCACAGGAATATGTGCACACACACTGGCAAACACAGACACACACAGCCGCTCCTCTGCCTGAATTTGACATGTGTTTTTATTAAAGTAAGCAGCTGCTCGATAGTGCTAAGGAGTAATGGGGATTGACTCTGGCGTAATTATACAAACCCCTGCATGAATTTGGTCCTAATGGAAGCTGAACACTTAACCTAGACTAAATGCAGAGGGGCAGATCAATGCTGAGGGGCTTTTTTCCCTCACTTGAGCTGCAGCCAGCACTCTCCAAAACAGGACATTTACATATGCAATGCATCTCCTTTAAGATAATCACAGCCAGGCAGGAGCTGTGGTTCCCCGGGACCAGTCAGGTGGTGATACCTTATAGGGCTTTCGAAATGAAGATGCATGTATGAAAAACCCTCTTGTGAGGGGCATATACTCAGACGTGCACACTCAGAAGCATGCAAACACACGATCTTTCATGCATGAGCGCAACCCATTTCAGACCATTTCTATGGTAAGGACAATGGAAGTGACACATAATGAATCCAGAAGGACTACAACGGCTCTCATGTCAATTGTGCAGGCACAAAGCTGGAACTTGTGGGCCTCTCACAACAACTCGCCACCCCCACTCATCTTCAACCAACAATCAATACCTTAATCCCGACCGTGACCCTCAAACCAGACCAGGTGCCACAGGTGAGGCAGACTTTACTTTGTTTCTCTGATACATCCCTGATACCTAGTACCTAATTTGTGATGTATACTTTACAGTGATGCAGTGTTGATCCATCCATCCATTGTCTATACTTATCTGTGCAGGGTTGCAAGAGGAGCTGGAGCCACTCCCAGCTGACCTTTGTCCAAGGCCCTGGAGAGGTTACCAGTCTTTCGCAGGGCTGACAAACAACATCGCACACACACATTCACACCTGCAATCACTTTACATTGAAGTCACAAAGCAACCTATTGCATGTCATTGCTCTCTGGGGGAAAACTAGAGAACCCAGAGAGAGAGAACTCATATAGGCACAAGGAGAACATGCAAACTCTGCACAAAGATGCTGCAGACCATTGAGTTCTGCAGATAAACAATGTTGTAAGTTGTCTCCAGATGCCTTTTGACCTTTACCAGCTGGGTATGTGAGATTCCCACAGTGCACCCATCAACCAGTAGAAATCACCAGTGTTATAACGAGGACATGATCCCTCACTGGCTTCCCACACTACAAATTTTGCTCTTTGGAATGAGATGTAGTGTAATGGGAAATTAAAGCCCAAGCGTGGATGTATAAAGAGAAAAGAATGAGCTACAGAAAATCAGTCTTTAGCACTATTCTGCCCCGGTGTTCAACTGCAATAGAAGCAGTCTCTCCACAGAAGACTGTTATTATTGAGATACCTGTCGTGAAACAAGGTCAATTATTTTGCCCTCTACATAATGTATAATTACCTGCAGGTTCTTGCTCAATGTGTTACAAAGCCCAATGGCCTCCACTGTGTAAGAAGTACTCCATGAGATCAACATTAATCCTCTGTATAGACTAAGCTGTGTTGTGTAAGTCTTAGGTGCTCCTTTAACAAGCTAAACAGAGACCGGGTCAGGTTTCTCTGTAAATGTACACATCCCAACCCTCAGAATCATTTGGTATGGAGCTGTGGTTTACATGTGTTTGGTTTGGACAGGTAATTGCAGGGTAGTTCAGAGAGAGTCCTTTAATGATCCTATTTTCCCAAAACTTTATTCTGCCAAACTCTGATTTTATGTGGCTTTACTTATCCCTTGAAAGCTGAACTATCACATTGGACTGGTATTTGCCTTAATTTGAAGGGATTTGCCACAGTTCACAATGTTCCTAGGGTTAGACGCCTGCTGCTACTTGTCTGTGTGTGTCACTGCTAACTCGACCGTTCTCCTCTGGGGGAGCACTGACTGACATGTGCTACCTCTGTGACACCAGCTGCTTCCTTTCACCTCCTAGCAATGAGCTTCACAAGGACGTGTGTGAGGGGTCAACACTAACATCCTTGATCCTGGGAGTGGGGGTATGTTCAAACAGAACTAGTCTGTATTGAATGTGTTTGGCTGTTCAGATAAGCCTAATTAAAAGGTACAGTGGTCGGTTGCTTGCTGGCTTCAGAGAGTTACATAGTTGGACGCAATCTCCTAATATGATGTCTAAATGTAAAAGGGGACTGGGTTTCTAAAGCTTCAGTCAATCTACAATCTACAACCAGTTTGTACAGTTTACCAGCAGCTTAATGCCTCCATATGAAGGCACAGACATACTTTCCATGTCCGTGTCTGTGTCCATGTCCGTGCTGACAGCTGCAGTATTCTCCTCAGTCATACCGACGCACACAAGGTTCCATTCATACCACAACTTGGGTCCGTGTCAGTTTGGCATCCAGTTGGACGCAGCGATGCTCCAGCATTGTTGGTCTGGTTTATCATTCTTGTCTGGTATAAAAATAATAGACAAAAAAAGAGACAAGAGTTCTAATGAGGAAAGGAGAACAGAGCCAGGAGCTCAACACCATTTGGCTCTGTATTATTTCAGAGAAGAACCTGAATCTTTTTATTTGCCAAATGTACACAGCACACCTGATGATAACAGCACAAGATCGACAGAAATAAGCAAAACACACAATTGAAACAATATCAAGATTAGATTGAGAATAAGGCTAGAAGTTATGAGAATGAAAAAGTAAAAATAAAAATGGCAGTAGTGCAGTTTAGTGCAGATCAATAGGTAAAATAATACTGTTCTCTGTTGTACGGTTAAGTATTTCAGTTTTAAAGAAATCACATCAAATTGATCCCACACAATCTTACCCCAAAACAGTGTGTCCTGTTATCTGGAGTACAGCAGAAAAACAAAGACAAACTTTCACATTTTTTGAGACGTGCATAATTTTATGTTTTAATTCCATATTGGTTCAAAAACGCACTTCTCTTGCTTTGATTGTGTTCTAGTGTTCGATGTTGGTCTACTTGTCATTTTCGTTTTACTGCTGTGCAATGCTTTTTCGCTTTTAATCTTGCAATTCCTTTCTTTCTAAATGTCGTTATAACACAGAGCATTTTGCTGTGCTATACATTTCTGAAACATAGTGTCTGCCTCGTGAGGTGCAAAGGCACTGTGGCTCAGCCCGTCATACATTAAGATTCCATTTATTTCACCAGAGATCCAGCACACAAAGCCTCTTTGTCACCACAGATTTCAACAAATTCAGTGTTACAGCCACTGTCTTAAGGACACGGGAGTGGGCACACTCTGCCTCTCTTTTGTCTGGCCCATTGACATGTAAATGTCCTCCTGCTATAAGGCATCAGCAGAGAGCAGTGAGAGAAAAAACCCCACTAAATTGAAATGTCAATAGTAATTTTTGGCATGCAAGGGACATCTGAGAGTCAAGGGCTGCCTCCCGGGAGAAATGTAAAAAGGAAGAGAGTGAGGGAAGTACTGAGAATGTGGAGGATGATGTGTGTGTGTGAGAGAGAGAGAGAGAGAGAGAGAGAGAGAGAGAGAGAGAGAGGGAGATGGTGAATTGGCGAGAGATGGGAGCTGTAATAGAGGGGGCAGATAAAGTGGAAGTCAGTGTGATGGAGGAGAGGAAGAAGGGGGAGTAATAGCAGTCAGAAGGTGAGCTGTCAGAGGAGAAGCAG
>OMNW01010692.1:13411-35873 GCA_900303245.1 Selene dorsalis
TCTTCCTGCACTAACTGTAACATTGTGTGTGTGTGTGCGTGTGTGTGTGTGTGTGTGTGTGTGTGTGTGTGTGTGCTGTAACAGCTTTTAGTTTGCTGACTCTGAGCAGTCAGTCCCACATGGAGACCTCTCTTCTCACACACACACACACACACACACACACACACACACACACACAGCTAGTAGTATGACCTCTGTGTCGGTCTGCCCACGCTTGCTCTCTCTCTACCTATCAATGTCTCCGTCCACAAACCTCCACCATGTCTTTATTTCCCAGAAGTCTCTCCTTCTCTGTCAGTGGCTTCCTCTGTCCAAACCATCACCCATTTCTCATGGCCTGCAAACATCCAATACAATCAAAGCACTGCACTGTATCTTACTCATGTTACATTTGTACTAGTGAATGCTTGATTAAACTGAAATGTGTTTACTCAGGCTGTGTCTAACAGACCTCATACAAGAAACTGTGTGCAGCGTTGCTCCTGAACAAGTCCCATGAAGTAAGTCTCTAATTGAACTGATTAAATTACTGCTACCAGGCTAAAACTGGAATGAAATGACAATGTTGTAATATTGAGATAAATATCTGTCATCAAAAACTGAAGCCCCCAAACTAATTGTATCTATTCTTTCTAAAGTGATTACACCATGCAGTTATTTGTCACATAATGATATCACACAGTGTCTGTGATAATGGTGCTACTTTATCAGTATACTACTAATAAATGGACAAGCGTGGTACAGGCGGCCATGTGTCTGTCTGAAAGGTGTGAGCAGCAGGAAAATGTGTTTCTTGGTGACTCTACAGTACAGGGAGCCAGAGAGACTAATAATAATAGTGCTAATAATACATTTTATTTATAATGACGTTTCAGGACACCCAGGGACACTTTGGACAGCAAATAAAAACACTGAGAAACAAACAGGATGGATTATGTATGAATTTATTAGAAGAAAGGGTTGGTCTGTTTATGTGTTTTAGTTTTTTTCCTCTATGTGACTAAGCATTCAAACAATGGCTAACATTTCTTAAAAGAAAGAGGCCAAATGGAGCATCCTGAATGTCTAGTGCACATATTGTATAACAACATTGGTTTGATTCCAGCCCGGAAGCTTTATTATAATAATAATGCCAAATGTCAAAAAGAATTGTTTTCCCAAACTGCCCAACATTACAGTAAGGTGTCTTTGTTAAAAGTGTCTGAAAAGAGCAGGTGCTACTAAAACATGACATCTGTCCATCACTGTCAACCACAGGCACCCTTACCATTTTTTTCACTGCCAGTCATTGTTAATACGAGACAACACAGTGGTAGAGGGCTGGTAGATCAAACTGAAACCTGAAGGTGAAAGAGTGAAAACATCTCTTCCATTGAGAAAAGCCTTCAGATCATTCTCTGCGAAGAAGTACTCCCTAGCTCTGATGTAATTATAAATAGCAGCAGCTACACTAACCTCTTCAAGAGCTGCCATTGTTGCTGAGCAGTAACTTCTCACTGTCATAACCCAACACACACTGACTAATCTGAAACACTGTGCTTCAGCCACAATTTGGAGCCTGGTGAGATACAGTTAACCTAAATTAACCTAATCTAATGTCTAATCCTAATGTCTCAGATTAGGTTGAACAGAATGAGTGTGTTACAAACTGAGGGTGGCCTAAAGAGAGGTGCTATAGAGATGCATTCTGGGAAGTTTGGGATCTAGTGTTTCGGAGGTTCACCCATGCTAAAAACAAAACAAAACTAGCACATATCTCATCTCTGTGTTGTATTTATTTTCATAATTTCCCACTAAACTCTATGGAAGTGCAATAATATCACTTTTGTTTCCTCTCATCCAGATCAAACATCCATTGTCAAATCACATGTTAAAGAGGAACTATGTAGGATTTTTACTTTGCTACATTTTGACCTTAATTAAACAACTTCAGAATAATTGTGATGATTAAATAAATGACTTGTTACAGGGAGAATGGAGGCTCTCTGTCTTCCATGTAGCGTCTCTTGGCCTAAAACCAACCTTACAAGATCAGAGCCTCCGACCTGGTGTCCAGCTCTCATCTCAGCGGCACAGCGACACAAACATGCCTCGTAAACCATAATCTCTTGTTTATGACAGATTAGACTACACAGATATACACATTGTAACACTTATATGATAAGTTATCCACCGCTCCATGGATTCCTTTCTCACCAGCTTTGTTGAAAACAAGTGCACACGGCCTAGAGGAGGGTTAGCAAAACAGAGTGAAAGCAACTGGACTTGCATAGTTCCCCTTTAATAACAGGTGTAAAATGATCTTTAATATGATTAAATGGTATTGGTGATCCACAGAAGAGAGAAACAGCCTCAGCAGCAGATGAACAGAAAACAGTTCTAACAGGCATCTGAGACACATTTATCATGTCTGTCATTTGTATCATGATGATAAACTCATAAAGTGTCTTGCACCAGCAGTCTGCATGTGTGAACAGCACTCACTGACGAGTGTGAGAAATATTAACATAGTCGGTCTTTTACCTCACAGTTCATCATCACATTGGTTTCTACTGTCATGTTTTAACACATGAGAGAGAGAGAGTACAGAGGAAAAGGAGAAGTGAAAGAGTGGAGTAGCACAGTGGAGACAAAAACAGAGGAATTCCTGTAGAGGGGGGAGACGGGGAGACATAATTGAAACACACAGAGGAAGAGAATAGAGGATGATGAAGGTGGAGGCTGTACACAGGGGAGATGTGAGGGAAAGAAAGGGAAACCACAAGAGAGAAAGAAACAGATGAGTGGAGAAATAGAAAGACAGACTGTATTTAGAAAGAATATGGAGCAGATGCAAAGCCCACTGGTGACTCACCTGGTGCTGCGTGTGTGTGTGTGTTGTTTAATTAGCTTGCTGCAGAGGACTTGGATTTTCTACTAAGCACCATGAAGGCATTTTTAGATTAATTTGATCCTTGGGTATGACCGTGAAAAGTTATTTAGCAGTGGAGTCTCTATTGTTTTTACTGAAGAGGACAAACATGCTGGTTGTTTCTCTGGTGTTGACATTTCACTTAATTGAGAATCTGTCATTGATGAAAACTTTGGCTCATACACACAGGAAGAACAACCTGCCTGTTCCAGTTTGAACCCATCCAACAGATTTCTAATGAAATGTATCAAAGAAAATGATTGGCTGTTTTTGTTGTGTTGTTACACACATATTCCACAATAATGAAGAATCTCACAAAGTGACTTTCAGGTAATTACCAAAGCTTTTAGTTTTGTCCTCTTTGATTCGACACCTGTACAAAAAACCACGTAACTGCTCTGTTTAAAACATTTAACACATCCTTTAATTTCAGAACATGCGCTTCAACTGCAGCAAAGTCTGGTAGCTCTGAGTTTTTACTCAACCGTTGCTTTATTTCTGTTTTGTTTTTGTCATATTTTGTCCATTACTGTTGGATACTTCTGTGAGGAGAGGAGATTCTTCAAGAGAGGAGCTTCTTTCATTGAAAATGGAGCAGGTCTGTTCCAGCTGAGATGAAGAGGTGTTTTCATGGTTACTGTGCTGTTAGTGCAAAGATGAAGGCTTGGAAGTGGAGATGTACCATCGGTCCTTTCTGTCGTCAGTCATATCAACTCTCTGCCCAGTGATTGATGAAGAGCTTACAATGTTGGTGAAGACTCAGAAAGTAGACATTTTTTCAAATCATAACAACACTTGTGTACATCCCACCCAGTGGCTACTGCTGAAGTTCCATCTGAAGTTCTACATTAAGTCGTTGCTAGGATACAGACTAAACATCCTGAGGCACTTTTAATGATATCAGGAGACTTCAGTCATGTTTCCCTGATGGTTTCACTGAGGGATGTGGTGGAGAGAGGAACACAGAGGGTGGTGGAGGTCATTCTGGACGGCTCAGATCATCCACTTCATGGCACTTTGATGGACCAGGAAAGCAGTGGTGGTGGACGGCTCCTCTCTCTTGCAGGACGGAGAAATATAGAAGATCCTTTGTACCTTTAGCCATCAGGCTTTTTTGATTCTTCTGCAAATGGCGATGAGCTGACAGACAAAATCTTCTTCTTATCGTATTCGTATGGTATCGTACTTTCATTTTATCAGTCTTGGTTGGGTTTCAGACCTTCTCTAATGCTTCTTGGATGCTTTTTACACATTGCATCTTTAATAGTCTGTGTGTTCACAGTCATCTTGAAAGGTCAGGAATCCTCCATATTATTTTCCACATAAAATGTCATGAAGTTGGAATATGGTTCATTATGAATAACACAATGTGATGAGTTCAACAGACACTAAAACCATGGAAAGTCAGTTTTAGAACTTGAATGATGTGACTCATACAACAGGCTCATTTGCATAATGCTCTCAATGTTGTTATGTTTATCTGAGCTGCAGCCTTCACCACATACATCCTCCCTCACTACTGCAGCTCTTCAGCCAGTTCCTCCAACAACAGGCTTCCTCTTTCCCTATATTTAGAACAGCATATATTCCTTTAATATATTAATACAGTATACCACATTGTATACTACAGTATACTACTCCCTGCCAGTGGAGCTGGGACAAATCTAGGTCACCCACATTGGATGAAATGTGCTGACCTCACCTGATCTGACCATCATCACTGTGGGGCACAGCGGTGGTCAGCTGGATTAACACCAGGACATTTTTTGGTTCGATTTTGTTTCATTTTCATTTTTTTCAGTACTTAATGGCCGTTAGTCAGGGTTTACATTTGTGAAAGCTCAGTTTAAATGTGTATGTGCGATTGTGAGTGTGTGAGTTTACCCTTCAGGCAGGGGTCCAGAGCATATCTCAGGCTGCTATGGCAACTAGGCTGGCACCCCCACTGCTGCCTCATGGCAAGTGCACAAACAGGCAAGTGCATGAACATACACACGCTCGCACACTAGAGCTGTGGCCACAAGGCTGTTTGAGTGACACGCACTGGGAGGGAGATGGGGACGCTCAGTTTTCTGCTTAATTACCCAGGACTCAGTGCAGAGAGATGGGAGGAGACTGGGAGGGGGTTCAACATGACATAATGAACACAGCAATGACAACATAATGATGTGATTTAAAAAACCGTGACAGGCACCTTCAGTTTGCTGAACCAGTGTTGGGAGGGGAAGAGGCCGAGGACGTCAGATTGCAGTGATTATAGAAGTGATTATAGAAACACGTTAAAACACGTCGAAGAACGTCCTCCTCAACATCTGTCAGTCACGTTTAACTCAGTCTACATGTTTGGAAAATCATAAGAAAAGTAGTTTGGTGAGCTAAATTCTTAGTGTTTTTCTCCTTATCAATGATACAGCTCTAAAAAACCAATATGTTGCTGACAATATGTTGCCATCCAGTAGTCCTCATTAAGCTGGCCTGCTCTCCCTGCCTCTCCTGCCCACCAGAAGCTGCCTTCATCAGCTCTTGTTAACTGGTTGATTCCATTTCCATGTTTTCCCATCTTCCATGTTGTAAACTGTTTTCTTGTCTGTATACAACATCTATGTCACATCTGTCCGTCCTGGGTGAGGGATCCCTCCTCTGTTGCTCACCCTGAGCTTTCTCCTGTTTTTTCTTGGGAAGTTTTCCTCAGTTGATGTGAGGGTCTAAGGGCAGAAGATGTTGTTATGATGCTGTGTAAAGCCCTTTGAAACAATCTGGGCTATACAAATAAAATTGCCTTGCCTTGCCTGGATGACTCACTTCCATTACTAATTCAGCACTGCTCATCTCCAGCCACAATGCATTGTTATTATCCGTTGCAGCTGTGCTAATGCAGTTCGCTGCGCTGGCAGCTGAGCACCTCAGCTAATCTGCAAACCATTCACTTTACCCTCCAGATGTGTTGCAATAATTAGTCCGTTTATTAGCTGATTATGTCAGTAAACTGCCCACATCACTGCTGTTGTTACTGGGAAAACACAAGGGCTTATCACGCTGCACACGCACTCCTAAACACTCACATACTCTCTTTCTATTTTTCAGCAACTCAAAGCATATGGACAGAATAAAGAAAACTACTCACAAACACACAGAATGAAATTGTGTTATTAGTGGTGGAAAAGAAATGAAAAGAAATCCTCTCTCCTCTCCAGGAGCAGCTTCCCTGTGCCTCAGGTCCTCAGCCATTTTCTTCTATTGATGTGGATCTGAATTTGTGATTAAGTGGATTTAGTGATGGACGTTTTTATCTGTGTGGCTGCGTGTGTGTGTTTATGCGTCACCGTCTGCTCATGTGAAAGCCACAGTGACGTCTCTTTAGCTTCCTTCACTCTCAGTGTTCGTTTCACACAATGACTGTGGGGATATTATGTGTTCTGTTTGAACAGAGTCCAGGCTGACGGTGGTTTGCAGAATGGTAATCGGTGTGAGATTCTGTATTTGGTGGAAGCATTCGCTGCTCAGTGTAACTCGTGGTTTCATTGGCTGTTCCAAACTGCAGGAAAACCATCACTTTGTGTACAATGAACTTCAAAAACATGGGCTGTAAGACTGTCATGAGCATAGTACAGGTTGGATTGGAAATTAGGTTTAACTCGTTTTAGAATAACTGATTTATTGATGTATTATTTTCTTGCTGTTTTTACAACTAAGAATCCCACCAACAACGTGGCACCTTCTACTGAAGGTGTAAATCTTTCAAACAAACTGTGGATGTCAAACGTGTGTCATCTCCTGAAACAGCTGAGCTCTGTAGGTTTTATCCAGTATGCTGAAGACCACCCTTCTCTGTGGATTACTGTGCTTGTGTGCTTATGGCTTCTGGGAAGTATACTGTATGTGGGACTGTCTCATACTCCCCTACAACATCTACATCACTATGAGTGAACACGTCAGCCAGTGGATCGGTTTGACCCCTTGATGTGTTTTTAAGAACTGGGCAGTTGAGGAGTTTGATGGCACAGAGAAATAGGTGATGTAAGGAATAGATACATTAACTGCTGCATTTAGAAAAATATACTATATACTGCCTACCTTGTTCGTTAATGGATAGATGTATTAGTGAGTTGAGACACATCTGTAGTGACTGACAGAATGTTTCCTCATAGCAGACAGGCCTTCAGCTAACCCTAACCTTAACCCTGGGGCTAGGCTGAGCTGGATTCAGAGAGACAGCTTTGAAGTCAACAGGGATGCTATCCACTGGACGAAGTAAACAACCAGCAATAACACGTCAACCCTGTTGATGCACTTAAAATTGAAACAGGGGATACTTTTTCTGTAGGACTCATAGGACTCATGTCATTAATTTGACTAAAAGCTTTCACTGTTTTTCCTACTCCTAAAACTGTGAACCACTTTGACTTCAGAAGGGATCTCCACATTTATCATCCTTGTTAAAAATGAATAGAACATTTTACCTTTGACAAGTGTAAAGAAAAAAAAACCTTTCATGCATTATGCATATTGAGAAAGTAGAACAAATACAAACCCTTATCCAGTTTAGAACTAATTCAGAGGGATTTAAGAGCATTTGTTCAAGAGTCAGTTATGCAGTATAATATTCGCTAAAGTGTAAGACAGGCTCTTGATGCCTTAGCATTTAATATCATTATAAACACTCTACGGCATGAATTTTTATGTTTAGGTGATAAAAAATAACCCAGTTTTGGGAGCTTGACAATCACTGGTAATGTATGAATCAAAAACTGACCTTGAGCCAACTTGAGTTGGTAGCTGATGACCAGCGCTGGTAACATCTGGTCTGTACCCACATTGCGTTGGTCACAGACTTGTCATGTGAGCACCAAAAAACTGGTTGGGTCAAATATGTATATTCAAAAATCTATCTGTCTGAAGCTCTTTGATAGAGTTAGGGTCAGCTGAAGTGTGTGACACCGGTGAGGAGTTGAAGAAGCATACATCTCTTCCCATAACAGATCAACTCTGGTTCGTGCCTGTGTCAATTTGAAACTTTGATTCAATCACTTTTACTGGTCAGCCATGTGTTTTAACAGAAGGTCACTTAGCAACCAAACTGTAGTCACAGGAAGGTTTGGATCCTGAGTGCATATGGTGTGACTTGGGCAGGACCTTTAAGAGGAACAACACTTGTTGATTGAAGCTGTTTGTCACAGTTGTCCTGTCTAGTTTTTTTTAATGAGAGTGGATGACCTGAGAGGAGACACAGGGTCAAGGTTGTGTCAGAATGTTTCCAGGCAGCAACGTTCTCCAACAGTATGTGATTAAAACAGCACTGAGTCCATCACTGAAGGCAAAACTATCATTTCAGAAATATTTATATAGACTGAAGCTCTCGACAGGTGATTTCAGTTTACTTGCATTTGAAACCTAATTTAATGTGACATCATCCATCTCTGGTGTGTGTGTGTGTGTGTGTGTGTGTGTGTGTGTGTGTGTGTGTGTGTGTGCTACAGACCATGTCATAATCGCTGATGACTCATCCAGACCTTTGCTCATTATTTTCTGTGCAGGAGTCACAGAAAGAAGGAGCAAAAAATAGAAAATTAATTTTGTGGGAAGTTGTGTTTAGGTGCAGGATGCAGATGACGTGTGCGTGCGTGCATGCGTGTGTGCGTGCTGTTGCCTTCCACTTACCCCTGAGAAAGGCTCTGGAAGATCTGTGTGATTGCAACTGGTTAAACAGACTCATCTGAACAGAACATGCATCAGTGAAAATACTGTTTATTTTTGAGAGAGGATAAAATTAGACATAAACTGATGGAGACCAGTTAATGAAGCTCTCTGGTGTGCCCCCTGCTCTTTCTCATCTTTTCAGCACACATCCGATTAGATTTTAACATCATGTCTTATTCTTCACGTGTCATTAAAAGCAGCACAGAACAACATTTACAGATGTTTTCAATGTCACACCAAAGCACACCAACATTTTTCCAACATGTTTATTACTATGATGCTGAATTCCTGAATCCTTCACATGACATGGTGAATATTGAAAAGACAAAAAACTACAAAAGGTTTGTTGTGAAGAAAGAAGTGTGGCAGAAAACAGTACGGCTAGACATTTCATTGTGTACAGGTCCCTGGATTTATCACGATATGTGTACGTAGTGTTTTATTGTTAGCTCAATACAACATGAGGCAGTCCTCAGTCAGTCATACAGAGCCTAGAAGGTGTTGTTAGAATCAATCGGTGATAAAGCTCAGTTTTCAAACAGAAGTGCCTCAGATGGATTTTCTTTTTAAGTTGAATAAGTTTCGGTTTCATGACAACTTAGAAATAATAAGCAGTCTTTACACATACCTTTGAGTTCTGTTTATGTGTTCAGAGAAAAATCATTACTTACAAACTAATCATCAGACTCCTGGTCTACAAATACTCTGATTGTGGGTTTTCTACTGAATAGTGTTAATGAAGAGACAACAGTGATCAATACATAAACATTACACTATATCCTGAGTGAAGCCAACCACAGTCTCTTCTAGTGAGAAATAAACTGACAGTGATTGTTACAGCTGTTTTTCAGTAGTGGACATAACTAAACGTCTTCCTGCAGCTCTTGTGAAAGGGCAGTGATACTGCAGCACGCAAACTCCACACACTATTGTGTTTTGCAGCCTGTCAGTTTGACTTAACTCTTGTTCTTTTGTCACTGACTGTGTCTGACTTTGCTCAGTCTCTACATGTCCGACAGTCTGAGGATCAAACCCTGTATCCGTGTTGACAACAAAAACCTGTCTTCTAGGCCTTGGAGGATTTGGGGCACATGTTCTTACACAGATTTTCACCTGGCAATGAGTTACCAGCTGATCAGATCTGAATCTGGATCAGATTGGTTGTCATATCTGCATTAGCTGAAGATGACAGTTATCACCTCTAGCCTCTCTGCACAGCCCTGTTAAGCAGTTTCTAGCACTGTTTTCAAAGGTGTTTCTCATATTAAACTGGTTATGCTCATTTCCCAGGTGCAGCCTGGACTCTATTGAAAAATGATTTGTATATATGTCACTGAGAAAAGCTGCTCTTCCAATTTGTCATTGACTTCACAGCAGCAGCTGGAATGAAACCCTGTCACACAAAAGCAATTTTCAAAGCCTGTTAAAATAATTGCGCATCGATCCTCAAGCCTGGTCTCGCGGTTGAGACCAAACTTTATTAAAACTATTTTTGTATAAACTAGACTGGTGGTCCACTGTGGTTAATCTCTATTCCACCCTGTAGGGAGACTCTCCTTTCACTCAGCTCCCTCCTCAGAGGTCACAGGTCAGGGTCAGCTACAGGACAGCACCTCTGGACCTGGTTCAGTTGGAATTCAGTGTCTCACCGACATGAGGCCTGAACCTTTTCCTGATGGTCCATCACTCACTACTCTCCAGCCTGCTGCACAAAAAAAGTGTTTTTGAAACCGTGCTAGAGTTTCCTCTCCAGGGAGCAGCTCTTACACTCATCAGTTCCCCAGACCCAAACACTGTTCACTCAAACTGTCTGGAAGCAATTTACACAACAGAAGCGAGCTTGCGTTCAGGACCTTCAGAACCGAGTCTCAGAGCTGCCTCTCTTCAGTGTGTTGCTGTTAAACTCATCGTGCTCAAAGCTCAGATTATTATGTGACCTTGATATCATCAGCAGCTTCTCACGTTTGCTGTAGTCACGCCTGGCTGTGGCAGATACATCCAGCAGCCGCTCCCCCTGCTCCTCCCTGTCCTCCAGCCTCATGTAGCCTTTACTGCTGCCCCGGCTGCCGCTGTTACTGCGGCTGCTGTTGCTACGGTCAAGACGGGGCCAGCTGGGGTGTTTCCGCTGCTCCCGGTGCACGCTGAGCATGCTGGGACCGCGCTCCAGGTCCAGGGATTTGGAGTGACTGCTGAGCATGTGCAGAGAAGAGTTGGAGCCAAAGTCACTCCTCGCTGCTCCTGGGGACAGCCAGCAACCTGAGGTAGAAGAAGGAGCAGGAGAGAGGGAGGTGGAGGAGACAGAGGAACAGTGGGATGAAGAGGAGGCAGAGTTACTTCGGTGTAAGCCTGGCGGTTTGGACGCCTTAGCAACAGATGCTACAGGAACTGCCAGAGACTCCATGGAGCTCAGGGGCTGTGACCTCTCTCCATCTCCTCTGTCTCCTCTGTCCTCCTCAGTGATCACCTCCATCTCTGGCTCATCAATAACACAGTTGTTGAGTTTGATAACAGGCAGAGTAAAAGCAGAGATGGAGGAGGAGACGATTGAGCGAGCGTGGTGTCCGCCCTTCTCCCCGTCTCCGTCCACTGACCACTGATGTCGAATGGAGTCTGAGTGAGAGAGTCCCAGTCCTGGGCCACGATCCTTGTAGAGTGGCGCCAGCAGGCCGGCAAAGCTACAGTCCAACTTAGCCTGATCTCTGTGTCTGTGAAACTCCTCATCCCCCAGCAGCACCTCCTCCTCCGTGGAGCCCCCTCCAGCACCACCTCCTGCCAGAGAGGAGAAGGCCAGGAGGGAGCCACTGGCACTACCAAAGGTCCGTAGGTCTCCAGCCTCTCTTCCATAGGTGCTGTTGCGGTGATGCTGTTGTTTCTGCTCTTTCTGCCTGAGGCGATGGATGTCAATGACTGTGGAGTACATGTCTCTCATGTGGATTATCTAAAGCAGAGGAAGAATATATTGTTAGTAGCAGTCTGACAATGTATGTAATATTCCACCACAACCAACACACCAACCAATACATTTCTGTCTTGTGCAGTTTGTTTCTCACACCGATCACCTGGAGGGGAGGAAGTGGGAATTGATTGAATCATGGGGGGGAAGGAGAGGGCAGATGGAAGAGAGATAAGGGTGGAGGGAGGAAATCTGATCTGCATGTTAGTTATGTAAAGATGATGAATATGGATGATTGCAGTGTACATTTTCCCCAGTTTGTAGAGAGTGTGGGGAGAACAGGAATGGGAATACAGGAAGAGAATATTAACCACAAGTTCCATGACTTGTGTTTATATTTATGTTCAGATGAGTCCATAATATTTCTGCAGAAACTCGTCTGGAGTCTGTTTCTGCATAAAATTGCCGTATGATCCGCAAACTCTGTGAATAATTATTTGAGGTCCCGTGTCGACTCAGGCTCAGACACATGTTCTTACCTTTGTTTCTCTGTCTCTGTTCTCATGGAGTATGGCGTTAGCACAGATGAAGATGAAAATCCCAATGCCCATGGTGAAAGGCCCAAACATCTTCATCCTCTCAGAGTGACGATGCTGTTCCAGGAAGCGTGCCAGAGCGCCCCCAGTCTGCTTGGTGGGTGTACCTACATGCACAAGATGTGGGGGGTCAAAGCCATTTAATATTACGAGCACAAACCAGTTTATCTTCATTCTGTTATTTCCTCACCTTGAACATTATGACTTGTGTTGGAGCTTGCCACCTCCCCATCTGTGACGGACACATGAGCTCCATCTCCTTCACCTATGGAGGATGTTTGAGAGCCTCCTCCAGTCACCGATCTAGCAGAGGGCATGGTTTCACTGTGCGGCCAGTAACCCAGTGTTGCCATGCCGATCCCTATGGCTAAGATGACTAGTCCAAGGAGAAGGAAAAAGCCAGACGGCGAGTAGAGGCGGAGCCGGCCACGTACCACCACCACATCAGTGCGTCGCTTTCTCTTTCTAAATAGGCAGTGTGCAAAAAAAACAGGTAGCGATACTGTTAGTGACACTCAGTGATGTGAGGCTGGTACTGTATACACCAAAGTATTAGCATGGAGCACAACACCAGGCACACAGACGTGTCACAACCTCTGTGTTAACATTCAGTGCATGACAATGATCAGGTGATCACCTGGGGGCAGCCTCGGGGGCGGGGTTTCCCAGGCCCGGGGATCCAGGTGGGAAGGTTCGGTGCTGAGAGCGGGCAGAGTCTTGGCGTTTTAGCTTGGCCAAGCCTGTCAGCACACCTGCTGCTGCAGTCATACTTAACCTACAGGTACACATATACACACACACATTAGTCAGAGGTTTATGTTCTACTGTCTGTCAAACATCTGATGTGTGATGTGTTTGTACCACAGGCTGAAGGATCTGTAATGTAGAGCTGATGTTTCCTGGGCTTTTGTACACACACTCAGAAAGATACAACTCATGTAAAACACACAAACATCCCTTTGGTCGAGGCACAGATACACACACAGGCACATATGGATTCCACACAGCCAGTGTCTCCCAGGTGATCTGAATATAGAAGGTGTAAAACACTTATTATTCATCTCCCACAACCAAGCAGACTGAACTAGTTCCAGAGAACTGCTCCGTCTCTCTCATTTTATACAGTGAGTCTCATCACAGGTGACAGTTTTTACCACGTGTGTCAGACTTTCAGCATCTTTACACATTAAAGAAATGTTATTTATAACCGAGCAGTGATACACACATACACACACGTACAAAACGCTACACACCCAGTGTAACGATCCACTCTGTTCATTGTCGCTGTTTTGTTGTTGAATGTCAGCTTTTCAGATGACATGGACAAGACAGGCGTGTGTGTGTGTGTGTGTGTGTGTGTGTGTGTGTGTGTATCATACAGTTATTTTTGCCTTTATGTTTGTTTACTGTTTTCTTCCTGTGTGTATGAGAAAGTGACAGACAGGAACAGTTTCAGTCTGTAGTTCATTTCTTTTCATTTAAATTGTGTATTTACTGCATTTGCATTGTTACTGTTGCCATCATTATTTACATAGTTGTTGTTATAAAACAGGAAGTGCAGCACTACAGTTCATCACATTCAAATGAATCATAGTGTCTCCGTTCACCAGCTGCTCACATGTCTATTAATAGTTATTAAAAGACGGATCTTAAAACAAACACGGGCTTATTTCCAGAGCTTCATTTGGGTTTAAATGCCTGTTAATCTGGGCTCACGTGAACATTAGCATTGTCCTTCTCAGCACTAAGAGGATTAAACAGAATATATTACACCTCTCTTCAGAGACATTTCACAGCTACAGGTTCATGTTTCTGCTCTGCTCTACAAGTTTGAAAATGTGGATGAAAGCAAAGGATTCTAGACTGAACTTCTGGGTTTAGTCAGTGATGCATTGTCAGTTTGAATCCAGTTGTGTTGCATTATCTTCAGTTGCAGAGGGGTGAACTTTTCACACTGAGTGTATTTCCTTGGTCACCAGTGTTCTGCACAGTGTGCACGTCTGTGTGTATAAGAGGAAATAACAGATTTAGCATGGGAATGAGAACGCACCCATGACCTTCCTATGCCACTTTTTTAATTTCTCCCTCTTTCCACATCTCTCTGTCTTCTCTCTCTCTTTCTTCAGCTTCAGTCTTTTTGCTCATTCATTTGTGACCCTGAATGACTTCTTTTCTTTTTTCCTCCCCTTTGGCCTCCCTTTCCTCCACTCCATTTTACTTTCTCATTTTATCCCTGTATTTGTCCCTCTCATCTTCCACCCTCTGTCCTCTTGGATCTATTTTTAATCTTAGTCTCTAATTTTAATTTTCTTCTATTTTGTCCTTTTTCTCACTTCATTTCTTTCTTTTCATCTGCACATCTCCAAGCTGTAAAGTCTGATTTAAGGTTCAAAGTCGTACAAAGCTTTTAAAGAAACAGTGAATCACTCAAAGGAGCAGACGTTCTCTCCTCTTCTGCTCTTTTTTAATGTATTTTTTTTACACCAATCATCTATCGGTAACACTGCTGTAGGAAAGTGCTTTACCACAGATGGTGAATCGCACAAGGACAAACACAACCAGCCTCTCTCTCTGGTTTTCCAGCCTCTCGCTCACTCTGTCTGTCTCTGCTTGATTCTCCTCTCAGTGTGCTCAGTGTGCGTCAGACAGGAACCCACACAATGTTTCAAGAGCAGGCGGAGAGATTTCCTCCGTTTACTGAAAGTGGAAAAAAGGATGGATGGGATAGCAGGGGGAAAGGAGACAGGAGGTGACAAAAAACATGAGAGGAAAAGATCACAACAGAAACTCAGGAACAGAAGAAGATCCGCGTTTAAAAAAAGGGAAGTGGGATACAGAGGCAGATATTTACAACGGTGCATCTACCCGAGTGCAAGACTGAATCATAACCAGAGACTGAAAACCTGCACTTCCAGCAGAACGCTGAAAAAAAAAGATAAAAACTGTTCTGAAACTTGTTTGGAGGAAACAAAGTGAGGACAAGAGGATAGATGGGCCTGACAGAGGAGAGGAAGCTTTTCCTGCCTGTTGACAGGACAGAGGCAGAAAACGAGTCCATGTGTACTTTTAACAAGGCTTGTGTGTGAAACAAGTGGAACAGAGACAATGAAGTGATGTCCAAACACAGACTCAAGCAGAGTAATGAGGAACCACTCAGGCTTCCTCTAGTGGAGAACCTGCGGTGGCCACCTGATGTAACAGGTTTATATTCAGTAAACATGCTCTACACCTGGTTGATGACACTATACATAAACCATGTACAGTATATGAAGAAATCCTTCAGTGTGTGTGTTGTGTTGCATTGGCATCTTGAGAGGACGGAGAATTCAGTATTTTCTACAACAACTTTTTTTGGTTACAATTATCCCATGCTAATCATACACGGTCTCTATGAATATTAATGTTCGTTTTTTTCACCCTCTATCAGATAAAACTTATAAATAATGCGAAACCCACTGCTCCATTTTCTATTCCACTGCCTTCATGAACAGTTTTCTAAATTAGCGTTAAATGAATAATGAATTAGCTGCCGTGTGATCACGTTAATAATGACTAATTTGCTTCTGCTGTTTATCACAGCATACACAAAGTCAGGCAAGAAAACTATAAACACAATTTAATACAGTTCATCCTTCAGGGAGCAGATTTGTTCTCCCACTGGTGAAATTTTAAACATTAACTGACACACGAGTTACATTTGAAAAGAAGGAAGGAGGAAGAAGAAGAAGAAGAAGAAGGAGATATCCCACTACATCAGCAGAGATTTCACCTTGCTCACTTCCTGTGTGTAACTGCTCTGCATGTGCGAGGAGATGCCTTTGCTCGCATGATAACGACAAGTTGCCTAATCTATAGGGGGTGTCACATGATGCATTGTCCCTATAGCAACTACATGTGCTGCTGCTAGGTGACACGTTTCTATAGCAACAACCAGATGTGCGCGCCGGAATGACAGGTATATCATTAAGACTGTGTCCTGTCAACAAAAGGACGTTTCTCATATATCATATAATTCTACTTTTATATGCATACATTGATGTCAGAGCGTGCGGTCCTTTGCATCAATTCAACTGAGGTGTCACTGAGAGGAGAGGATGCTAGGGGAGAACTGGGGGCAGAATGGAGGGAGAGATAAAGGAACTGGAAAGAAGGATGGAATGAGAGGAGGAGATGGTGAAGATGGAGGGTGAGAGCAACAAAGAGCATTTTTTGTTTTTGTACCCTCATGCAGTAGAAACCCGTTTGTGTGTTAATTACATTTTGTTTACGCGATTTGAGCTAAAACACTCCAACCCCACGCGTTAGAGAGGAAACTACTGAGAGAGTGGAAGAGAAGAGTGAACAGGGCAGATGGTGCAGATGGAGAAAAACAGATCAGGAGGAAAGTAAGGATGCAAGAAAATCAGGGGGAGAAGACAAGGAGAAAGGAAGAGAGAAGAGGAACTGCATTGATCTGTATGTAACCAACAACTGAGAAAAAGTTTGTCTAAAATGAGTCACTTCAGGTAAGTCATGAGAAAGACATGGAGGGAAAGCAGCAAGGAGAGATGTAATGAAAGAGGAATGAGTAGGAAGATAAAAATGGAGCCTGGTGGGGAGAGAAAAATTGGCATCTATTACAGTAAGTCTCCCATTATAGTCAGAGTGGGTCATGTGTTTTTGTTTCTGCTCTGGTAAGATTAACTGAGGCCGTACTTCTCTAATATATGTGAAGAAGGAACGTACTGGCACTCATTTTTTTTTCTCCTGATCTTATTTTTAATGGAGACAGACAAACCTCCTGCTGCTACAGTTAAGGTCACCTGCCATAATGATACAACAGAGAGAGTTGAGCATCAAGCATGGAGACTAGCCTCAGAACAACGTCAGGGTTAAATCAAGCCTCAGTTCAACTTTTTTTTGGCATATGTTCAGCACTGTTTACTCTTTTCCAAAGCCTGATGAAAATGCAATAAACAGTGTCTGATTTTAGTCCAACCAGTTCTTGACACCACTTGTACCTTGAAGTGCTATAAAATAAAGAGATTGTCTGTTTTAATGCCCAGGTCAAACTTAAGTGCTTCATTTCAAAGTACACCTACGCCACTGTCAAACACAATATTACATAGTGCCGGTCGCTGGAAAAGAAAAGAATATGTCCCAAGACATTGGAATAATAATGTACTGTGAATCATGTTTAATGTTCATGTAAAACGTTGAGTTGAGTGAGACAGTTAAACTGTATAGTTTTTTGTATTACAGTATAGTGTATAGTCAGTGTAGTGCACTATAAGATAAGATAAGATTTGTCACATACACAATTATACATAGATGGACAGTGACATGTGTTATACTGCTTGCAGAAACAATAAAATAAAAAGACAAAGTGTAAAAAATATTACTAGCATGTAATATAACGTAGTATAGTAGTGTAGAGGGCTGAACTGTACTATATTATACTTCACAATAATATAATATACCACACTATAAGATAATCCTTTATTTGCCCCACGATGGGGAAATTTATTATGTTGCAGCAGCAGATAAGAGTGAAAGCAATATAGAGCACAAGTAATAAATATAAAGACAATATCAAGAAAAATATTTATATTCCAGCAGTGCATAGTGGCAATGATTAATTCTGTATAGATATACTGTTGTCAGATGTAAATAGTGTTGTACAGTGTAGTATATTATTGTATAATATTGTGTACTACACTACGCTATGCTATGCTGTGCTGTGCTATGATATTCTGCTACTACCACTATACTTTTATCCATTATAGTATACTACACTATATAGTTTGGCACAGTGTAGTGTAGTACAAGATATTATTATGATTAGTATGATGTTGTGTAATATAGTGTAGTATAGAACTATACCATAGTGTAGTGCACTGTAGATTACACAGTTGTTTTTCATGGTAACTACTGTGTCAAACTGTGTCCATGTTGTCTTCCATAAATCAGTAGATAATGACTTTACCAAATGGACTCTGGGAGGGAATGCAGTTACTATCAGAGACAGAAATCCTCTTGGCCTCCAAAAACCATCAACCTACAGTTTAATGGAAGGATGGAAGTTCATGTGATCCTTTCTGCGATGGCCCTATTTGTCCTTTTAGTTCCCGAGTTTCATTTTTTTGGACCAAACTGTTCACAGATGTGATGCTGATGCTTTTTGGCAGCGGAGGCTCCAATGTTGGACGGTCGTAACAAAGCTTCCATAAACACACTAACATAGATGAGGATTCAAAACAGACCCTGCAGCAATCACATTTCTGCATAATGATAGAGTCTGTGAGGAAAGTGTCCTTCCTGTGAGGGATTATCTGTGGATGTAGTGTTGTTCTTCCTGAAGAAAATGTCTAACAGCTGCCTCAAACATACAAGGTCAAAACTGAAACCTGTGTTATCAGCTTTAGCAAGCTGCAACCTTTGTGTCAAACAATGATATGATCATTGAAAGATGTTTCTTCTCTGCTTCAGCGGGCACCGTGCGACAGTCGCGGCTGAGCAGAGAGATGAGATGATGTGTGACACAAAGCTGTGACATGTCTGTAACACATGATGTGACCCGCAGCAGGAAGAGAGCGGCCACCTTTCACTAATTTACTGTGTTTTCCAGAGAAGCCAGAGGTCAGAGACAGTCGCAGAATAACACAACAGCCCCAGATGTCCCAGCAGCCCCTGCTCTACCTGCTGAAACACAGGTTTGGCTGCTTTTCCTTCTTTTTTCTGCTCTGATGTTCTTTTTGTGGTTTACATAGCCTGCTATAACTGGCTTCCTCACCACATGTGACATGTAACCACAGGACAGCAAGGAGACAACTCCCCTCGTCAAATGATGTGTTTATCTGTTTTCATTTATTTATTTGGTAATAGTAAGAACAAATGAAGGTCCAGGCGCTCAGTAACTTCATGGGAGCACATAACTGAAGCAGATGTTCTCCCTAAAGATTAAGACTTCCTCTTTGATCTGTGCACTGTCCCTCTGATAGCTCATCCACATGTGTTATGGCCCCAAACTATGCACAAGTCACTAAACCATGAGATGAATCCAAATAATAACAGACACACAGATGTTTCCAGTTATTCTGCTTGATTATGCCGCCTTCACATCTTACAGTGGAGATGTAACATGCTAACATGTCATCAGACAACATATGGCTATGTCAGACATTCACTGATTTACACATCAGAAAGAGGTAACAATGTTACAGGAGTGCCACACGAGCCCTCCTCTTAGGATTAAGCGAGGACTAACATGAGGTCCCCAAACTGCATTTAGCAGAGAGAATAATGAAGGTGTAAGTTTCTTCCTTAACAAGTGCAGCAGAGCCAACAGGAAGGAAACTGTCAATTAGGCTGGGTCTCTCCACACCCACACCGTCCTGGGAACAGTTTGCCTTTCTTCCAGTATTGAATCTTTTCGCAATGTTTTCTGTCGTGACTGTGACTGAGTCTAGGTCTGACTGATGGTGGCTCCTGAGTAATCAGCTCTCTTGAGCCTGATGTCTCAGGCTTGTTGCTCTAACACCAGCTGCACTTTATGGGATTAAAAGGTGTTTTGTGTTCCTTTTTTATTTGATCCCAAGTTCCTTTGGAAATTGGTTGTGGTTAAAAAAAGACACAAGGGAGGAGAAGACGTAACATGGAGCAGAGGGAGGAGGAGGGGGAATTTGTATCAGAGGGAAGAAAACAAAAGAAGAGGATGAACAGATAGAGGGATGTGTTTGTGTTTTACTCCTACAGACTCACTCGAAGGGTGACTCATCTGTCTGGACAATATGTCACTCTCTGTTTTCACACTGACCTTTTGCCAGTTTGTGTTTTCTGATGAAACCTCCAGTGTCAGGTCCAGCTCTCTCCTCACTATCCTCTTTATTCTTTTGCTACAAATCATTTTAAAGAGGAACTACGCAGGATTTTGACCTTAATTAAACAGCTTCAGAGTAATTGTGATGGTTGAATAAATGACTTGTAACTTGTTACAGGGAGAATGGAGCCTCTCTGTCTTCCACCTGGGGTCTCTTGGCCAAAAACCAAACTTGCAACATCAGAGCCTCTGACCTGGTGTCTAGCTCTCATCTCAGCAGCACCATGACACAAACGCGCCCCGTAACCCATAATCTCTTGTTTATGACAGATAAAACTACACAAATATACACGTCATAATGCATATATGATAAATAACATCATCCACCTCTCCATGGATTGATTTCTAACCGGGTTCGTTGAAAACAAAAGCACATGGCCAGTAGGAGGGTTAGCAAAACAGAGGAAAAGCGACCAGACTTGCCTACTTTCCCTTTAAGTCCCCTTCACACTCACTCTTCACACTGATTCAATGTCATCATGATAAACGTGTGTGTGTGTGCACGCGCACGCTGACATGCTGGAGTGAACCCCCTGTTGATCTGAGCTAAATGAGTCATTTGTGTCTTCCTCATAGTTGCGACTGTCAGTCAGTCAGCCCACACTGGAGGTGTCCCCCCATTTGTCCAGCAGTGCTGCTAAATCCTGGGCACCTGGAGCCTGTATGGTGTCCAACCAGGGACACTAGAGGCCTGCTCTAGTTCCAGGAAGAACTCAGTTGCATTCATTATTTTTTGTTTTCACTAACAGTTCTTATTTAATTTGCCTGTTAAAATGTTATTCTCAGTGCAAACAGATGAAGTGAGGTATTTTCCACAGATGTTGGGTCTCTACACTGGAACATCTGGGCTCAAACATCTGTCTCTGTGTGTCTTTGGAGTGAGTAAGTGCTGATCTACCAGAGGGGTCTTTAAACAGGATTATCCAGTTAGCATGATATCTGTGAAGGAGGATTAGTAGACATGTTGCCTGACTTGTTAATGATTCTCATATTAAACCTAAATGTGTTGCTGTCTAAGAGACGTCGACAGCCCTCGAGGTGAGAGTTCCTCCTGATTCACAGTGACAGAGCATCCAGGGCTAAAATGTTAACTGAGGTAATGAGTTTTGAGTTTTGGGAATCTATCTGGTTTGTGACCTACAGGCTGCAGAACGACTTCATTCATGAGCCGAGCTCGGCACCAGAAAGATGCTTTTAAAATCCTTAAGTTTCTGTTGAAAGAGTTTCACTTTGGTAAATTTTGTGATATCATAAACGCAAGCTAACCATGGTGAAGTTACAGAGCTGAGTGAATGTGGACGTGGCTGTGATGTGGAGTCTTGTGGAAAGAGAAAAAACACCAAGAACCTATTTTTTAGTGAAACAGGAGGCATTTGATGTTCAGTAGTTTAACTTTTGAGATAAAAAAAAACTGTCTATTTATAGATTTAGATTTTTTTATGAGGGGGGAGGGGCAGCTGAAATACAAACTGTACACACAGTGTTATTTAGAGCCAAGTAAACATACATCTATTTTAAGTAATGACAGTATGGTAGGGTTACTGACCCTTTAGTGATGACCTTTGACCCTTTGAAGCATGTTTACATGTAGTTTTCTTAGAGGCAGCAGGCTGTCATACAGCAGTGATCATCTCTATGAAGCCCATCACTGTGTCAGTGCCTCAGATGATCCAGTGGAACAGCCAAGAGATGACTGACACATCGTCAGTCTGTCAGAGGCTCATGATGATGTTAAACTTCACTGTGCATCAAATATTCAAGAAAGCATAATTAAATATGGATGGAGATAAAGAGATAGACTGTAGAGCTGTCAGCCTGAGTCGTTTCAGAGGTCAGCTCAGCTCTTACCTTCACAGAAGCTCAGGGTACACAGTCACTGTGCCATCAGGCCTGGAGGGGGGTCAGGCTGTGACCTCGGGGGGAGTAAGGAGCATCCTCCGCTCTGAGGCTACTTCCACTCAACGGCCATGCAGGAGAAAGGACGGTGACAGGGGGACAGCTCCCACAGCAGCGCAGTCTCTACTCCATCCAGGGCTTCAACTGAGCCCCTAAGTCTGCACTAACATGGCCACAGACCCTGAGTCAGATTATAAACCTGTGGTGACTTCGCTCAGCGGAGCACGTTTTACGCCATTCGGAGAGAGAGCGCGCTCAGGACAATGAGGACGAAGAAACGCGCTCCTGGTTATGACTGAGGGGAAAATCCCTGATCACATCTCACACATCTGAAGTCGTGAATCGGCTTCTAATTCCCTCAGATAAAAACATCCTCCGTTTGATGGGAAAAAAGAAGACAAAAGCCCACGGCGCCGTCCTTCCTCTTGGCCTGAACGCGTAAAACTCTCGCTGTTCCGGGTTTTGCCAAAAAGAAAAAAAAAACTTGGATTCACGTGAAGAACAAAGGAAGAGAAGAGGAGCAGGAAGCTGCTGCGTAGAGAGAGAAACCAGAGAACAACTGTTCAGGAACCAGTTAAACGCGCTTTTTACTCCTCTGAGGCGGAGAGAGA
>OMNW01010706.1:11177-30617 GCA_900303245.1 Selene dorsalis
CAGCGGCGGTGTGTTGGAGTCTATAAACTGGAAACGAAGGACAGGACAGTCCACACAAACGCCTGATTTATTATTGAAAGACAAAGAGAAGCTGTCCAGCAGCCGCAGCCGCCAAGTGGGGAGCGGAGCCCAGCACGCAACAGGTAGGCCGAACACACTCATACACCGGTCCTGGTCATGGCAGTTGGCGACGTTACAAGTTCGTTGTGAGGCAGCGATCGGATTGTAGAGACACAGGAAATCGGATCAAAACAGTGATAGGGAGGAGCAGTGGCAGCTAATCGCGCCAACTTTAACTAGACCAGTGCAAATAATGAAGTGACTGAAGAGGTTGTTAAAATCGCCAGGTGATTTTTTTTGTCATCTTGTTGTGTGCAGTGGTCTCTCTCTGCTGTTACTCGTTCAACTGCAGGTCAATACTTGCGCCTCTAAAAGTTTTCAGAGAGACAGTGGCAGCAGGTGTCCAGGAGTGGACACAGAGATGCTTTAGTTAAGAGACACAAATGATTGAGTCCCGTGCTGGACCAGGGCTCCCTATGGGACTGAAAAGCAAACAGTCCCAGCAGTAGAGCTTGTTGGTGCGCGGGTTGCCCCTTAGCCATGGACAGGGCTCTGAAGTTATGAACTTAGCTTGGAGTGAGATTTTGTGTGTGTGCGTGTGTCGCATCATTGCATTGGCCAGTCACAGGTTACTAATTTATGTGCGGCGAGTTTTATCCCTTCTCAGCGTAAAAAATGTCATGTGTGGTGTGTGAGCCTGTGAACTTATTGAAATGCGTGTGTCTCACGCTCAATGCGTGAAATTTCAGAGCCCTGCTCGTTCACGTTAAGTGTGTGAGTGTCCCATTGTCACATCGTCAAGCCAGTTTGTCCTCTCACTGTCAGTCAGCATGGATGCTGACTTTGCTTGATGCAGGCATGGACAAACTCAAAGGGCCGTGTGGCTGCAGGTTTTTGTTCCAACCAACCAAGAACACACAGTTTGACCAATCAACTGTCTGAAGACTGAGATCAGTTGATTAAATGAGTCCAGTCAGGTGTGCTGTCGCTTGGTTGGAAAGAAAACCTGCAGCCACACGGCCCTTTGTGGAATAGTTTGCCCATGCCTAGTCTAAGCCTAATGGATGCCTGTTGGGCCTGCTTCTCTGGTATTGACTCAGCATTGTTTGTCCCACTTGTTTAATGAAGTGAACCAAATCTCCTTGCACAGCCACAGGTTGTCAGGTGCTGGTCGGCAGCAGGGGCATGTGAAATAGGTTAATAGCATCGAGCGCTACACGTGAAATGCGTTGTTCGCCTAGTTAATCACAGTAGAGTCCGATCAGTGTGCGGTGGTTATTCTTCTTCACCTGTGCTAATGTCTGCATTTGAGATGTTCCTGTTTTTCCCCAGTACTAGCTGGGACAGGGTTACTCCACTGTAAATATAAAACCCTTATCCCTTTGTGTCATGACTGACAAAAGTAGCTGTAACTGTACTTGTGAGCACCGAGCACTGTTTTCATTTTCGAGATATATTTAAACTCAGTCCAAACAGGGCAATGTTTCCTCACTCATTTTGGGTGAAAAGTTATGAATGTTTTATGTCAACATTGCTGGAGTGTGGTGTTTTGAAAGTGTTCCTACCACAGCCCACTTGAGGTCACCCACACTGCTTAGTAGTACTGGGAACCATTTGGGAGTCGCATCCACAGAGCTGGGACTTATCTGAGGAATGTTTCACACCCACTTATGTGAGAGTGAAGATGCTCTGGAGTCGAACTTTTTTCACATAATCACAGGACCAAACGCTGGAGTTTGAGTTTAGACTTAACATAATTTCAACTCCAGTCTCTGTTTAGATGTGTCCTAAGCCTAGGACGCTGTGCTCTAAGCCTCTGTTTGAGGTACTTTGATGTGTGTTTTCATGAACTCATTTGAACCCATGAAGCTGTGTTCATTTTTATATCCTTGAGCACAGCATGTTAGCAGTTAAACAGTGCCTGGGCCGGTGACAGGTGTGTCTATTATCTCTGTGCTTTGAGGCCGTAAATCATTGTGGCAGCTGTTCTGGTTGACGTTGCTATGATCCAGATACGGTATCAACATGGTCTCCAGGCATCAACCCTGAAAGCATCACAGATACAGTTTCACTTACCTGTTGTTATTAGGTTACGGAAACATACCCATGTGAAGAGTAACCTTCACATTAGTCTATTAACTCTTTCAGTGTGCTGAGGAACAGGAGCTTAGGTTGAAAACTTTACTGTAAATATGGACTGTTTTAATGAATGGATCTTGGATATACATTTATCAGTTGTAACGCACAAATGTGTTATTTCTGTAGCTGCTGAACAGAGTCAAGGTGCAACCAAAGGCCAACAAGTTCAAGTTATTAAATCCCAAATTACCTTGAAACAAAGAGGCCTATAGTATTATCATCAGCTGGCATCAGGGATCTCAGTGTTTATTGTGATTCTAGTACCAGTACTTTCTCAGCTACAGCAATGACTGTGATTCTCTCTCTCTCTGTTTCTTGCAGATCCACCTGGAGAAGTATCTGTTAATGGCATATCCAAAAGCTCATTTCAGTGTGTGGCAGAAGCCAACCCACCTCCAAAATTTACCTGGTCAAGGTACAGTCGACACAATGTGAAACGTTTTATTAGAAAACAAATAAGGCTTTTTGTCATTCACAGTGAAGCCAAGTGACTTTGAATGAGTTTCAGTGTGCTCTAATGTTTCTCTATTGTACTATTGTACTGTCCAGTGATGCTGCAGCTTCAGGGGTTATAAAAGGCTTCTGCTGCATGGTTTGATGAAACAGTATAAACACAGCTGTGTTATCACATAACTGACTTGACCAACATTAACAAATAAAAGCCAGGTAGAAAAACTTAGGGGCTTACCGCTGTCATTCACCCAATAATTCCATCTGTTACATCTTGTCACTTTCCATTTTTCAGTTTCATTTTCTTTTCCCCAGCTTGTTTTTGAACTACTGTCCCTGCAATTTTGACCCTTTCTTCATGGGACATGAACAGGAAGCCTCTCCCACCTTAGATTTGGGAAAGTACCTGGAAAGACACCTTAGGGTCAGTGAGAGTAGAAACACAAGAGATAATGTCTGGCAGCCCCTGCAATATGACATTTTCACTATTGACCACCATAATTAAGAGATTTTTGTTTTTTTTTTAATTAAACCTACCAAAAAAAAATAGCTATTGTTATTAGAAACAGAAAAGTGATCTGTGATCCTCTTGTCATTGTTGAACATTTAAACAGTGATGATACTCCTATCAGCCTTATTCTGAAGGCAGAAGCAACTGCAGGACTGTCACAGTTCAGGCAGAGAGTGATGTATTGAGTCAGGATTCAACACAATAATACTCATAAATAAAAGCAAAAGTAGTTAAGTATAATTAAGAATTTGCACATGAGGTACAGTCTGGTCAGTATTAACACCATTTTCAAGTTTTATTTCTGATGCGTTGTTGTGTAGCATTTTACTATTATTGGTACCGAGGCGGTAATGTCTTCATGCACTGTGAAAGCATCAAGGCTGTATGTAGAATCCTATTTGTGTGTGTGTGTGTGTGTGAGGGTGCCTGCATGACTGCGCGCAGTCACATGTTAGTTGATTTTGAAGTGGTCTGGAAAGTCCCTGCCTATGGGTGGATGAGGATTTTTCCAGTCACTCCAGCCATTTTGGGAGATTGTTTAACTGAGTAGAGGAAAGAATTTGTAATTTCAGTGTTTTTCTGCTCTGTTGCTGCCAGACTCCACTTGACTACATAGTTGCTGCACTGTCTTGTTTTTCTGCTTCAGGCCTGGCCAGACATCAGCTTCACCTGTTGCACAGGACTCAACACTGGACAATGCTAAAGAGGAGGGCCTCTACCAGTGTCAGGCATCTAATCAATATGGGAGTGGCCGTGCTTACCTCTATGTGTACACCAATCCAGGTGATAACTTCATGTGTTTGTGGGTTTGTCTGAAAGTTATGTCCATGTTTTTGCATTTACTATATCCTTTTGTGTGTTTTCAGCCCATTGTGATGTTTGTTTCATTCTGACTGTAGCCCCTGAATAATTAATTCTGTGAGGAGCTAAATTGGGAGTGAAAGTGCTGTTCTAGCTACACTGAAAGATCAATCGATCACCGAAGACTTTTAGATCTCATTTAGTGATAATGGCTTTGCCTGCACAGTGCTAGGGGCTGAAAGAACCATTGCAGCCGGTTGCCAACACAACCCAGCCATTTCCCCAAAAATGCCCACTGTACAACACGTCAAGACTAAGTTGGCCAAATGTTCTCATAAATTAAATGTTGCATACTTTGTCTTGTGAAATGTTCCGTCTCGCAGTCGTGGTTATTTCACTCCTCAGGTTATTTTCTAATTCATGGCCTGCAGGGACAGACAAAACAAGGCCTACCACGGCTTTAACTGCATGTTTTGAATGAAGTTGGTTAACTGAATATAATATGAAACGTGATACGACACGCATTTAAAACAACCAGAAAATAGCAGCATGCGTACACGTTGCTGCAATATTTCAACATGTAAATAGCAGAAACATGTGGAGAGACCTTCTTTTATAGCCGACATTTTTGGTTGTGGTTGCAGAGTGCAGGTGTGAGGACAGACAATGGAAGCATTTCCATTTAGGTGATTTAGGCTCACTGGGAGACTACTATAGAAGCTTAATGGCACTGAGCCGTCACGGGTGAAGTTTGTTTCAACAGGTGGCTCATACCTCACCAGAAGGTTGTGAGAATACATCTTGCACAATGGATGAATATTTCAAACTTCAAACTTCACAGCTTTACTCAGTAAATATAATCCAACTGCAACGAAGTCAAAAACACAAAGATACTGTCAGTTTGACAGATCACGAGTCACAACTGTGACTGCAAGCTGATTTCACAACAAATATGAAGGGAAGTTTCCGACAAAAAGGGAACATGTTGCCATGGACACAGCGAGAACAGTGATATTATCGTGTCTGTGTGTTCGACTGACTGACTGACACCACTGTGACTGTTATGCATTTCAGATATTAAGATTTAGTTGTTTTTGTTAAACTAACTATCTGCTAACAACTTCTTCTTTTTTTTCTTATTAAAAATGCCACCAGTGAGTTACTAATGGTTGTTTTGTGCTGAGCAGGTAATCACTTTTCACAGGTTGGGATTAATCTCAGTGCTGTTGTACTGGACTGCGTTAAATATAGATATTCTGTCACTGTAGAACTGTATTTATTCAGAATAACTATGTTCTTCTTTCTTGTGTTCTCCCTTCAGGATCCTGCAAGACTTGTGTGACCATACTTGTCATTTTTGTGATCCTGATTGTCATGGTTGTCTTAGCATTTGGCTACTTTTACAAATCCAAGGATTGGGATTTTAATCTACCCAGGAGGTATGGTGCTGTTTATGGTAGTGCAGCAAATTACATGTAAGTTTTTTGTGATATATTAACTGATGGTTTATTGTTTAGGAAAGAAGAAGGCACAGAGGCGGAGAGTCAGGCAGTCCCAGCAAGTCCCATAGACTCTGAAATGCTGGCCGTTGCTGAAGCCTCAACGTAGGTAAATACATGTATACTGAATTTAGTGCACTGCTATTTGGCTCTTTCATTTCATTTATATTTCATTTTGTGCCATAATAACCACCCATGGTTATTTACAAAGTGGCAGCGGTCTTTTTTTTTGTCAGTTGTTGTATTTTTTATAATGGTCATAAATCTGCTGATGCTCCCAAAGAATCTTTGTGAACTCGTTTGATATGTGGTCTCCTTGTAATCAGGTGTTTTGGATTGTCTTGCTTAGGGATTGACTTCCTGGTGATGATGATGATGGAACAAGATCAAGTGTTACACCACTCCACCTCAAAAGTATACTTATCATGCACATGCTGCAACAGATGCAGTAGTCTGTGTGGTGTGTGGCAGTTGATATCCCGCAGCTGTCGTCAGTTAAAATTTGTATCTTGGGTTTGCCTTGTCTTGCTGCGGTCAGAGTTCCAGTGAAGTCCAACGATGTTAGTTTATCTACTTATTGTAATAAGTGAAAAAAAGTTGGCACACTGTCAGGAAAAACATTTAGTTTTAACCACTTAAGACCCACTAGCCTGCTTGCAGGCCCAGTGTGCATTAGAAGCAATGCAACCCACAGGCCAGTGGGTTTTAGAGGTTAAAGGAAACTCTGGTGAACTGACTCCCCCTGTTAGTGCCTGATGGGTCCTTTTGAAACAGGATGTCATTTAAACTGGATTCCTGTGTAACCCACAATACTTTTAAGTTTTTAACTGTATTTAAACTCGGGATGTTTTCCAACAGCAGTATCAGCATGTTTTCTGTGCATGCTCACAAGAAATTAGAAAATTCGAAATTGTTTCCATTTAGTTACGAAAATGAAACTTTTTCTTAATCCCTGCCTCGAAAACAAAAACGTACCTGACTCTAGGAATTCAGATCACTGAAAGCTTGGTGCAGTCTTGCCCTTTAAGTGCATGTAAATTTAAAATCTTGTGAATATGTCATGAAGGTCTGATAATATTGCACTTGTCTAAGTAAACACATGCAAATAGAAGTAACACAGTTAATTTAAGAAAGATATTTGCCAATGAAGGAACACATTAGTTGAATGGATAAAGCACTGAAGAAGGAATAAGTTAAAGCTGTTTCTGTATGATAGAAATATCCCCACTAACACAAATTTGTTTTTAATATCCATGTTAATTCTGTATTAACAGAATTTGCTTTGGAGACACACTTGTGCTTTTGCGTTGACATTCCCAGTTTCTGAAGTAAAAAGACAATGAATAATATAAAGTTAAAAAGAATTAGAAACAAGGCAAAAAAAAAAAAAGAAAAAAGTTTTACATTGCTTTCATTTGGTCCAATTTAAGTGTCTGAACCACAGGTTTCAGCATAGCAACAGCTCAAGCATGGGGTATATAAAATATCCCCTATCTTACCCCGACACCTGTCCATTCAGCTGCAGTTGGGGTGGTACAAGATTGCTGATAAGGGTGTGATAATCTAAAAATATGAAATATTTGTGTGCCCCTTGCTGAGCTAGTCTGAAAACCTGCCAGACAAAGTTCCTGTAGCCTGTAGTTGTTTTTTTTTTTCTACATCTCATTTTAGTCACTCATCTGCTGGTAATTTTTTTATGTGCCTTATCTTTGCACTAGTTGTTTCTTGCTACAACAATGTCTGCAAAATCAGCAGTCTTGCAGTTATTAGTGTACACAGTGGAATAACTGAACACAGACTGAAGTCAGCACGAATGGTATTTTATGTTGATGTTCAGGACATGTTTTAGTTTACTCAAGGTCAAAATGAAGATCTCTTTACAGTTTGTCCTGTTACAGTTTGTACAACTTTGCCGATCAGAATGCTCACCTGCCCACACAATGTGTGTGGAAACTAAGAAACTGTTGGAAACTGTTTACTGAATTTTTAGTTTCATGTTTGTCCAAGTGGACAGTGTCTTGTTCCATCCAGTGTCTTAACCATTGTTTGCTATAATTAGATGACATGTGTAATTATTAGTGGTTATAGCAAAGTGATTGACCGTTATGGTGTTAGCATAGGTGTAGATGTTCTACAGTATAGCTACATAGATTATTTCAGTACGAATAGAGTTAGGAAATATCATCCAGGGATGATATTTCAATTTGATGATGTTTGTTACCCAAGATGAAAAGATAGTGTTAGATATCTAAACCAGTTTTCACTCCACTTCCTCCATAGTCATTGGAGGCTGTGTGATTCATCCTCTGGGGATCAATATGTACATACAAAAGGGGAGATTTGTAGTTTTAGATTTAGACTTTGCCCTTAAATTAGTCCAGCATTTCAGTTGTGTATAGTTTTTTGTGGTGCCATAAAACCCTGTCTGTGTGTTTATGTATCGCCCCGTGAGTTAGGGGTGTGGGTTCTTGAGCAGACTACTGATTATTCAAAACTCCTCCAGAAGTTTGGCTGCTGAAATTCATGAAGCTGCATTACCAGGGTGAAAACACAAGTCAAAATAAACGCTATCATATGATTTAAAATGTCATCAAACATATGACACAGCACTAAAAACACATTGATTTTACACTACAGGACCCATTTTCTTTCCCAGTCCCATGGTACAGTCCAGCCTCATTTTCCGCCTGACAGTGGGATGATGTAATGGAGCATCTACCCCCCTGCTGTCCATATGCACTCACTCTAACAGCCACCGCCCTCTCATCTGACGTACTGATCAATCCAATTGAAAACTCAGTACAGTCGCTGCTTTTGAAAGATGCTATATTCTGAAATAGGTGCCATCATTCACAGATTTATTTTCTCTTATGCCCACAGAACTCTTTCACTCCATCTCCCCATAACTCTTTTTTTTTTTTTTTGTCCTGTGCACAAACATGAGCGTCCCCTTTTGCTGATTGACTATAAATGTGTGGCATTTCCCAGTCTGAGCCACTTAATTTTATTATTAGTTTATTTCCCATTTAGAAAGCAAGCGAGTGCTTTGTAGGAACACTGATCAAACAGCTAGTGGACCATGAGGACATATTCGCTGAATGTGACAAAAACAAGTGCTTATTCCACCTTTTAATAGAAACATTTAAACCATCATTGTCTTACAGTTCACATTAGACTCCTCTGTTTCCGATAAAGATAAAGCGCCAACAGTGTGTTTTTCCCAAAAGTTCACAAAACTCATGACGTGCCACAGTAGCACTAGTTATGATCCAAAACTCTACAAGCAACCTTTAATTTGAAAACATAAACAATATGAGAAAATTAGAACTTCAAAATGTTTGAAAATGTTTGACACTAAATTAAATCTGCTTCCCACACACTTGTGCACGCTCGCACACACAGCATTAAAATGGTAGACATATCCCATCTTGGTGAAAAAAGTAACATTGTACGATTCATTTAATTTTATTGCAACATAAAATATTTTACTCCAAAGACTTAAAATGGGGATTTGTGTTTATCGCCTCAACTGATCACGTTGTGTTTTCACCAAAGTCTATTTTTTGGTTTGACACAGTCCTGGGAGACACATCCAGGAAGAAATGGGTGTAGCTCTACCTCATCTCATGCTTGAGGCTACATGCAGCATTAATACACACCAAATTATGACTGAACTGTTTTGAGTTACATTACAGTTATGTTTTTTGGAGGTACGTTTTGTAGCTTGTTTTTATGAGATAAAAGCAAGTGTCTTTTTGGATGGGACTGATGTGATTTTATTTTATTCTTTTTTTATTTTGTGTTATGTTATTTTATTAGCCTTTTATTTATTCACTGGTATTCTGTTGTTTGTAGTGCTGACCTTTTTTTTTAATCTTTGCTTGTTAAACTACTTTCAGTTTAATAAAAATCTTAAATACCACCTTAAAATCGCTCTCTGTACTCGACCATCTTGTGTATTTACAATGTCCACTCCACACACAAAGCCTTTATAGCTAATCTGCAGTGTTATACTGATTAGAATAGTTCACCAAATCCCACTCAGCACTTGAGAGATTCAGGGCTGGATTGTCCAATAGTTTTCCTTTTATTGAACAGACAAAAAACAGGCTTGTTTTTGATTGGTTATCACAAGACGAGTCCTGTGGAATCAAACATGTTCTCTTGCAACGTGGCAGGAAGATAGACGTGACTATAACTCTGTTTCAGTTTTGTGATGTGAAAAAAATGTCATTTTAAGCCACTTGTGGGGAGTTTCTTGCTCAAGAGTTCTGCTCGTGGTTAAAAAACTTTAATTTGCGCCTGAAGCTGTGAGATTTCATGGGACGTGTAGTATGAGGTGTTTTGGGGTGAGACTAAAACACAGGCTATCTCAGTTTTGCTTTCAGCTGTTTGTTTTGTGAGCATCTGTCCACTGAATCCCTCGATGTTATGGAAGCATAACACCGAATTAACCACCTGAACAAAGAGTCTGAGCTCTACTGAATATACAATACCTCATTAACATCAGCTGTTTATCTCCAACCCACGAACTCAAGACATTAAGACACCGATATTTCGCATTGAATTTAATTAAAAGCAAAAGTTAACATGACAAATAACAGAGAGTTTACCTTTCAAATTTACAGTCGACCTAAAATGACACTTTTAAAGTGTTGAGTTTCGGTAACTCCCTCTCCACAGCAGCTCAGCCAGATAAATGTGGTTTTCCTGAGTGGGTCAGGGTTATTTTTAGGCACGTATGACCGTTCAAACAATAACTGACAGATGCTTTATGTTTTGTAGAGCTGCGCAGTATTTATTTTGAAGGCCTGGAGGCTGCTCATAAACCAATATTTGCTGCCAGTGTTTGATTTTCCCATGGTCTGCCTTAGCACAACAGAGTAAACCTGCGCTAGAAGATCTCACTATGATAATAGCTGATAATTCAACAGGACATGAGCTGTAGCTGTAGCTTAAACTACTGTCTTTGATAACACATTTACCATCATCTCTGGCAAACATCCAGTGCAGCTTTAAATTTGTAGGTTTTTCTCTCACTACACAAACTAAACAACTTTCATGTGAACATCTGCGTACTTAAAAGTCAAGAAGAAACATTGTGATTTCAGAGTCACACTTGATTCAGGTACGACTGAATCAACTTCGGCCACTGACTTCGGCAGTGACACGGAAGTGATGTCATCGAGGTCGTAGGTCAGTGAAAAGCCATGTAAAAAAGCCCGGATGACAACAATAACAGAACTCCGAGCCGCTCCGAGCTCAAGGGGGAATAGTGCCAGTGATTCATAACAACATATTGGTGAAATGAACATGTTTCGAGGCAGATAATGTCTTATTTAGATGCTGCATCATTGCCCCAACAACTCCCGTTATATGGATATACGTAGATCGTGAGTGGATCTAAATATCTTCCGAAGGACTCCAAGTTACACCAAAGTTGTTCGGGTGAGTAAATGAACGTATTTTATGCTAGAAATAAGGTCCAGGTTGCAAAAAATGGAACTTCTCCTTTAAGGTGTACGCAGCTACAGTATATGTGGTTTGTGTTTTATTTTTGCACATATACCACAGTTCCATTTCTCGTGTCGTGTGTGTGTCTGTCTTCCCTCCCTTTCAGTTGAGATTGCACTGTGCTCTACGCTCGTAATGTTGAGGCGTCTGACAGCCTTCTTGTCGTCTGGCATTAACTTCTAGGCAGTTCTCGTAGATGTCCTCTGGTTGCTATTGAAAAAAGAAGAATGGTCGTTAAACACTGAGCATCACAGGTCACAGCTTTCTCAAATGCAGAGTATAATGGTAATTTGTATTTACCATTTCTACAGTGTGAGACTGGTTGCTGTTCCTGCAAAGGAGAGTGAGAGAGTTTGTATATATTCTTTCAATATAACTATCAGCCACATGAACATGTAGGCATGGGTTAACAAAGCATATTACTTTGCGTGCTGATTGTAGATTCTTCGCAAGACGATCCAAGCAATGATAAAGATCAGGAAGCACACACATGGAACAGTAACTGCTACAGGAATCACCAACTTCCTCCAGTTGTCAGGCTCCTCATTCACTAGGAGATATATAAAAAAGTAAATCATAACTCATTTTACTAGTTGAAATGTGCCTTTAAATTCAACTTGCACTAAAACTCAACATGTCTCTAGGCTACACTGGGTCATGAAGGGTGTGGTGCTCTCATGAATTTTGGTTTCTCAAAATACATAGCAATAAAAGTGTAGCCCACAACAGCATCACGCCTAGTAATGCAATACAACATGATGGTATCTGCTGGCCATCTTAGCTGGAAATGGAAGAAGGTTTTGTTTAAAGTTTGAAGTCAAGTTTGAACAGGCTCCTGTAAGGTCACCCAAGCCTTTAATCTAAGGTTATAAATTGTACTGTCTGAACTTCCCCTCAGAGATTCTGTCGTTGGACAGTATGCAAATATTAAATGATGGCTGAGCTGGAATTCCAGTGCAACTCTTTTGTGTGTCTCTATAAACAAGTCTGTTGGTGGTGGGTTTTACCCTGTCTTATCAAGGTGTAGTCACTGTTTGCATTGTAACTGTCTCCTCTGCAACCGTCTTTGTCATCTTCAACCCACATTCACTCCATTTTGTCTTTGTCACAGCCTGTTGGCTTCCTCTTTGTAACTCGGCCACACATGTTGCTTTTTTTTAGTCTAATCTTTTAATGCAGGACACATTACCTGTAATTATCACCTCCCACTTTAGTTCCCGTGTTCCTTCAGAAGTTGCAGGTTGGCAGCTGTAGTTTCCTGTGTGAGACGTCTGGGCTGTCTCTATGACCAGTGCGTACAGCTCATGGGCAGAGAAGGAGATATTCATCTTCAACTCTTTAGCTTTTTCACTCATGAATAGATTTAAAGGTGGTTTGAAGGAAATCAGGAGGCTGTCATTCATTTTCCATGTCAGCTGGCTGAGTGTGCCATTTGAAATGCACTGCAGGATCACTCTGCTACCAGACACCTGAGAAATGGTTTTTCCCTCTGAGAGCAAAAGAGAAAGGTTCAGTGGTTTGACATTTGACTATTACATACTAGGAAATACACATGTATTTGCTTTTTTTGCTGAGAGTTGAACAAGATAAGGATAAATACAGCTTTTACAGGCTTGTTAAATACAAAGCCACCTCTCGGAGCTAGTTAGCTCAGCTTGGCATTAAGCCTGGAAACACAGAAGTGCCATCGTGGCTCTGTGCAAAAGTGATGATATCCAGCTACAAACACTTCTCAAGCTTACCAATGAACAAAAAAGCATAAAAATAACAGTCCACAGTTGATAGTCCCAAAAAAGCAAGTTGGCATATTCCCCAAAATGTCACACTGTCCGTATTTGTTAAACTCATTGTCTGAGACATGGATATTAGCTTTAGCCTACCTGCTGCTGAGAAAATCCAGAACGTGCAACATATCAGACCAAATATCCTTTTGGTGTCCAAATATCTAGCAAAACCCTCCATGGCACCTTAAAACAAAGATAATTTAACAACAAACATCATTTTAATGGGGGTTTACAACATTTTCAACCAGAAAATAGAGTATAAATGAAAATATTCTAAAGGCAGCTGATCCTTTTTTCAAGTGTATTTATTTCAGTGAATGTATCTGAGCATGGTAGCCCCTCTGAGAATCACAGCCCAACATAATACTCGAGCACAAAATTTGTCACAAGGTCAGATGTAAACAAATATGTGATCTTACAATTAAAAACAGAAAAAGTTTCGGAAAAAGAGCAGTTTCTTTCCTTTCCTGACCGAGACAACAGATGTTACTTACCGGTAGTGAGTCTCTAGGGTCGCTTCCTTTCAAGTTTTTAAGTCTGACCTACATTTTTACTTTCATGTTAAAATGGTAAAAGAAATAGCATATATATATATATATATATATGTGTGTGTGTGTGTGTGTGTGTGTGTAATAATAATGATCAAGTCTCACATTTTTGTGTGCTATCATGTACTAACTTTCTGAAGATTAGACCTGACCAGCCGAACACCCACAGCCACCAACTGTTTCCACACAGGAAGTAAAGACTTTGCTGTTGTGTGTTGGCCATGTAGGTGAAGTGTTTTTGTTTTTTGTTTTTTTCATTTTGTTTGTTTGTTTTGATATGTTCCTGGTTGTTGCAGAATAACTTGTGAGTCATTACTCAGCCCCCACCTCATATATTTAGCTGACTTTGATCACATCTCCACCAGAGTGTGAAAGGCCTTTATTTAAAACACGATTCTTAGTGTGTATTAGGTATTATCTGTCCTCCCTGAAAATGAAAATGCAAACTGAGCATGTGAAACTAATGTCAGCCCATATCATCAGCATGAAAGGTAGAAGCGTATTATATTGCAGTGTTATTCTTTTTCTGAAGTCACTACTACAAGTGATCTATATCCGGAGGTTGAAATGTCACAGTGGCTCCATTGTCTATAAAGGTTGCTCTGTCTGGTTAAGTGAGTCTTGGATGAATAGTCAAACAAAGTAAGGGGTACTGTAATGCCACATTCCTGTGTGTGTGTGTGAACTCACCTTCATAAAATTTATAGACAATGAAAACTTTCCTTGGGTCCTGTTTTTTACTTTACTTCTGGAGTGTACCTGTCTCAAAGTGCTTTTTCAGGTCTTACTTGTTATCAGTCATGGAAACTGTAAGCTTCTGTTTTAGGGGTGGAGAGCGCTTGTCACACACCACTAATGAAGTATAAAATAGATTTTTCACTCTACTTCTGGCTTTCACACAGATTGCATTCCAGTGGGATTTCTTTAAGGCCTGCTACTTTACATAAGTTATACTGACCAAATCAGTATGTTAGTTTTATCTAAATAGATGTTGATAAATGTAGTGCTGTTGTATAACAATTTTACTCGTCCCATTTCTAAGAATATATAGTGATAGGAATAATAGGAATAATAATAAAATGTTTTTGTTGTTCCAACCAATACAATACTGCCATCTAGTGGTGCTTTAGTCACATCTCTGTCTCAATCTCCCATTCTTTGTGGGTAAACAATTTTTCATATTTCATCAAAGTTAACTTAAGGAATTTTGAAGTGTAAAATGTAAATGTGTTGCTCATAGGTTTGAACGTGTGCTACAGGCCTTTTGACAGACCCTGCCTCCTCTCACCTGTGTGTGGTTACATAGGTGTCATTATTTTGGGAATGTATTTATATGTATGTATGTATGTATATATATGCGTGTACATTGTGTGTTCACAGTCTTATGAATCAACTGTTTACTTGGCAAGTTCTAATGATGTAATTGAACTAGTGCTGTACAAAGAAATGCACCCTGAATGTATCTTAGGTCCATTCACACCTGAGCTTGGTTCTGTCCACCTGTGACGAGATCACCTGAGTCAAAGGTTGGAATCAAGTCTGAAATACGGTCGCGGAAGTTCCCCCACCCTGCCTCCCCTGCTGGTACTGTATCTGACATCTCAGAACGTGACTTA
Source organism: Selene dorsalis (assembly GCA_900303245.1). Lineage (NCBI taxonomy): Eukaryota > Metazoa > Chordata > Actinopteri > Carangiformes > Carangidae > Selene > Selene dorsalis. The sequence continues at coordinate 26,100 of OMNW01010706.1, forward strand.
CAGATGCTGTTCCTCCCAGATTCATTATGACACGAACATCATTAATGCCACATTCATGCAGTTGACTTCTCTACCTATAATAAGTAAAGCCCTGTGGATTTCAGCCTGTTATTCCCAAATTCACCATCACCAAACTAGGAAGAACAGTATCTGACAGCTGGGGATGTGGTTGTTCCCTCTGTGTTCAGTGCGATAAGATCATAACTCTTTCAAATTTATTTTACCGACCTCCGCAGCCATATAAAAGTAAGCCTTCTGAATTTCACCCTGCTATTCACAAATTAAACATAATAACAGGGCAGAAAAGTATGTGACCCCCACATTTTTTTCTACCCACATTTGCAGCACTCCCTTTGGATGACACCCTATACCAGGGCCAGGTGCTGGGTGGGTGCCACAGGGAAGGTACCAAGCAGAGTTGAGTTGGAGGGGTGTTCATTTGTTTTCAAAATAGCAATGCTATTCAACTTAAATGAGTCACTGCTTTAAAATTTTGTTTAAGTATGTTTTATAACCATGGATAATTGATCAATTGATTATCAACACTCTGATCTTGCATTAAAAGGCGGAGGGCGGAGCTCCTGCTGATGAAGACGCCAGCAAGTTGAGACTGGAATATTGTTGTGAGTTTCTGAGTGGAGGCGTGTTTTGCAGAGAAGCACTGACACAACACTTCTAGACCACGTGTGACTTTTTATTGCGTTGGTTCACATCCCAAAAGAAGATACTGCCACACATCTATCAGCAAAGAAGACTACAAGTTAGTAAAAAGGATTTGTTTTCTTTCCAAAGATTAATTTTGTCTTCTTACAAACATACAGGCAATGCAATATTCTTAAAATACAAAAAATCATACATTACCAGTCATATCGATGTACACAAGGACCAGCATCATGCTTTGATTGAAACACTGTTTAATAATGCTTTTATGTATTCAACTATTTGGTGATTGGTTGAAGGCGCTCTTTGACTCGGATTCCACAGCATTGGATTATGGGAGGCGAAGGGATGGCTGGGGGTCACAAAGGGGTCAAAGCTGCCTTCTCTCTCAGAGTTTCTCTAGAGCCATTTGATCATACCCCCGAAACCAACACTGTGAGGTGTGTGTATGTGTGTGCGTGTGTGTGTGCATGCGTGCACGAAGGCACATGTATGAGCATAGGCTTGTGCTGCGTGTTCAGGTCTGCAAGCATGCTGCTTTATGCACTAGTATCTTCTTTAACCTATCATGTTAATTCCTGTTATTTAAATATTTGAGCTACATAGAGATGTGTTTCTATATTTGTGTGTATGAGTGTGTGTTTGGCTGTGTGGTGTGTGTATGTGCTGAGGGGCTGCATACAGAAATGAAACTCAGATTTAAAAAATAGCAAATAAAACATCAAATTCACAGAGGTCCCAGAGCAATACAAGCTCTTGCTACAATCTTACAACATTTGAGAAATTACATTTACAGATAAGGCACACAGGAAATCATACAGTGGCAGCTGTTTGAATAAACAAAGCCAGTGAATGTGAGAGGAAGATTTGGCATACTTAATGAAGGCTTAATGCACTTTGTATTCAAATACTCGCTAATGTGAAGAAAAAATCTTCTTTACTCCAATAGATGCTTGATACCACAGCGTGGGCGTTTTCTGTCTTTACTCTATTGAGGTTGTGAGATTAAATCAATCTTGTGATCTTGATTATAAGTTTTGTGATTCCTCTAGACAGTGAAATAACTAAAAACAGTTGTTCTGCACATTATGTACATTATTAGACAGGAGATAGGGCATTATGTACAGGGGGAGTTGCCCCTAGTTGTTTGTTTCTCTCTTTGAATTTGAAAGCATGTCACAACTATGGTGTTTTCTCGCAGGGTAAGGACCGACTATGGTCACATAAAATCAAGTAGAAAGATTTTTTCACAGCCAGGTCAAGGATGCTTGTTTTCATTGATGAGCGCGGTTTCTTTTATTGTCTCGCCTCCAACAATACTTTGTGCTGATGGTGCATGATCTTTATCGCCCGGACGCCTGTTTGTACAGCACGAAAAGAGAGGATTTGGCCTGAGGTCGCTACTATAGTTCATTCTCTGATAGGGCAAAATGAGCCCTGCTCTCTTCCATGGACAACTGATATCACAGTACACCGTTCTACGTAAAAGCTACAAAACATAAGCAAATCTAAAATGCAGAGATGCAGGTTCACATTGAAAAAGACATTCAACATGTGGTCTTTTTTTTTTTTTGTTTGTTTGTTTGTGTGTTTTTTTTTCTTTCCTCACTAACTCAGCTCTGGCTGTGCTACCTGGTATATAAACATGAAAAGGAGAGAAATGCTGTGAAATTCATGCACATCTCTCTTCACTTGAAAGAATCCTGTGTAAATGGATGCATAGATGAGGTGTTATGAGGGTTAAAGGCCTTGCACAGAGTCTTAAACCTCTGAATGTGCAAAAAAAAAAGAAAAAAGAAAGAAAAGAAAGAAAGAAAAAAAAAAGGTACGCTCTTCTCAACCTAAAAAATGGACTTTTCTTCTTCTTTTTCCCCCAAAGAGCTGGATACCTGAAAATGTACCGGCCATCTCACCCACAACGTTTGCAGCCACATGCTGCATTTGCAGTATGTGGCCGTCTGAATGGGAATGAAAGTCAGTGCCTAACTACAGCGAAATTACTGATTTGCAGACACACAAGTATATTATAACTCTCTTTTCCCTATCCACTCAAACCCCATGTAAAAATGTCTAATCCTCCATTGTATATGATTAAAACTCTTTCAATAGAAAAAGATGTTTCTAAAAATTGAACATGGATTTTCATCAAGTAAAAACATTTCCCACCTGCATGTGTCCTTTCCACATTTTTAAATATAAGAACACGCTTAATAAAAAACCTACTCCTCCCCTCTTTAACTTCTACTTTTTATGATATTTATTTTTTATCACAAACACTCAGATTTTTTTGTCGTTTGGTAGAATTGTTGCCCGTGTCTTCAAGGTTTTAATCTATCCCTGTTGATTTGGTTTGTCATCCACTTGGTTTTTTTTGACCTGCCTGTTCAAGAGTGTGCGTCGTTTTTTGTTTTGTTTTTTCGTTTTTTGAGTTAGGTGTGTGTGTGTGTGTGTGTGTATGTGTGAGTGTGTATGTGTGTGTGTGTGTGTGGGTGCAGGTGTACACGCGCTCGCTCTCTCTCTCTCACAGGTTCATACGGTGAGATCGTCTGACCTGGCCCTGCTGCTGGCTTTGCTCAGTCGGCTCAGCGGTCTGGTGTCTTCTATCGTATCCGCGGCCTCCATACCTGCCTCCACTGGAGTTACCCCCTCCCTGTTCACTGCCTCCTCTACCTCCACATCCTCATCCACAGCCTCCTCCACCACCTTTTCAGCCTCCACCTCTGCCGGCTGCACCACCTCTACCGGCTGCACCACCTCTACCGGCTGCACCACCTCTGGCTCCTCCTCGTGTAATGTCACCCCCGGTGTCTCAGTGGTCTGGGCGTAAGAGGGCAGAGTCTCGTCATACACCTTAGAGATGTCCTCCATGGGCAGCACCTCCTCCGCCTTCTCCTCCAGCCCCTGGAAGGGTGGGGCCCCTCTGCCAGCCTCCATGCCCACCTCAGCCAGCGGGTAGAGGTGAGTTACGGGGGGAGCTTTCTCCTCCTCCAGCAGCCTGTAACCTTTCACTCTCTGCAGGGAAGGCACAGCTAAGGGGGGCAGACTCTTCCCCTGAGGTGGCAGGGGGGCCGACCCCTCACCTTGGGCCGGGGCCGGGGCTGGCTTACGAAAGACAAAGCGAATCTTCTTTAGGCCTAGGTGACTGATCTCCACAAAGTTGAGGAAGAGTGAGACACAGGCCACAGCCAACATGAAGATGATGAAGACGGTCTTCTCCGTGGGTCGGGACACAAAGCAGTCCACCGTGTTGGGGCAGGGCCAGCGGCTGCATTTGTACAGTGGCAGGATACGGAAGCCGTACAGGAAGTACTGGCCCACCACGAAGCCCACCTCAAACAGTGTCTTGAAGATGATGTGGCAGATGTAGGTCCTCAGCAGGGTGCCCTCCAGCCGGAACTTCTTGCTTCCTTTTGTGCTGGTCTCCTTTGTGGTGCGGACGCTTCCCTGGTCGGGCGCCAGTGGGAGACGCTCCTCGCTCAGCTCCTGCTGCCGGCTAAGTTCTGCCTCCTCACGCTCTTTACGTTTCTCCTCCATGTGGACATGGTGCACGGCGTGACCCACGTACACCAGAGAAGGTGTGGACACAAAGATGATCTGCAGCACCCACAGGCGGATGTGGGAGATGGGGAAGGCCTCGTCGTAGCACACATTCTCACATCCAGGCTGCTGCGTGTTGCAGACATAGTCAGACTGCTCATCGCCCCATACGAACTCCGCCGCCGTGCCCAGGATGAGGATACGGAAGATGAAGAGCACCGTGAGCCACACCCGGCCGATCACCGTAGAGTGCTCGTTAACTTCCTCTAAAATATTACCCAGAAAGCTCCAGTCACCCATGATCGGTCCGTAGCACTGCAG